>JAOWBC010000711.1:18268616-18304909 GCA_028566105.1 Hypoplectrus providencianus
CACACACACACAACCTCACATGCACGTACACACACACGCTGATGCACCCTGAATTTTAAGTGTTTGTGGCTGCAGTGAGTACCTTCTTTACCAGATACGATCACATCCTGAATATCCAGTTCACATTTACCCAAAATCAAATAAATAAATGCACTCAATGCATCCGTAACAGTCTTTATATAAATATAAACTTGAACTTATTCTCGTCTGATATAAACTGATGAAATGATACAATAGCTTCTTAAACAGTCTGTGATAAAATAACTCTCATGGTGTTATATAAACTGCACACCAGGGCTGGAGTTATTGTTAATAGTTATTGGTAAAATCTTTACAGGTCCAGCTTGTCCTGTTCTTGTCACACAGTGGATTTATTTCATCTGCTCTCACTCCTGCAGTTGAAGTATGTCACAACTTTTATGCTGACTGTCTTTTAACTCCCTGTTCTGCGAGGCAGGGGGAAATTTAAACATACATGAAACCCTGTCTGGGTGTGAGGGAAGCCACTTTCGAATATCTATATATTTTCATGTCATGGACGTTCACGTGGTTTTACTTTAACATTGAAAAAAAGATATGAGATGTATGTTTCCCGGATTCCTTAGTTTTCTGACTCACAACTAAAATGATGATTCGACAAAATGTGTAAAGGTAATCTTAATCTGGAAGTAATCGAGTAACAAGAATTTGCATTGTTTATTTGTTTTTTGTTTTTTTGTTTGTTTGTTTTTTTTTTTACCTCTGTTTACATTCTTATTGATGATCTTAATCATTAGTTTCAAGTCTTCTTAAATACAGCTGGGTATGCTTTAGGACCGGGCTGCCTTGTAGCTACTGTGGTGTGTTGTCCAGTGTGGGAGTGTTACTTTTAAAACCTATTCTGATTCTGGTGACTGAATATGTGCCGTAAAATGCAATATTTGCTTCGCTGCAATGTTTTCTATACGACCAAGTTAGATATTCTTAATAGTTTGGATGACTTTTGGAATACTTCCATGCTGTCTTTATTCCTGATAATTTCCTGGTTGTGCAGCTGCTCTGCTCTTGTTTGTGGTAGGTGCACAGGTGTGTGTGCACAAATTTTCACTTTGTAGGATATGTGTGCCTGAGATGAATTTTAGAGCAAATAAATCGAAAACAAACTTGAAGGACACTTCAAAATGAATCACGACCAAGGCCATGCCTTCCTTATAATGTTGCAAAAAGTGTAGTGAAAGCCACAAATAGATTGTGTATCTGGCTGTGATTGGATCCACTCTAACACTGATTGGATCTTTCTTTCTTGCCCATGCTGCACCCTTTCACCAAGTTCCATGAAAAGTTGGACCAGTGAATATAACCTAATAAAACAACCGAATGTTTGTTTTTGGTTCATTGAAGGCTGACGTTGTGAAGGCAGCAGGGATGTGATGTAAAACAAAGCATGAATGCTCTTCTCTTAGTTGTCACCAAATGATGCAGGAGTGTTTTGCAGTAATTTCTCACAAAGCTGCTTCGTTGCCGTTCTTCAGAGAGCCCACTCTGCCACTTCACATCCCCGCGCGCGTTTCGTGCAGCAGCTCCCTTGACGACATTAACATTTGTCTTTATTGCCATCTCCTTGTTTTCAGCATATTTATTCTCTATTCATCCATTAAGTTAGAGACCAACACACACTCGCATAAAACCCATCCACACACAAAACACTTAGATTAATTATTCTAATTGCTTCTTATTTGTACCTGCAGCCTAATGTCAGTCTCTGGAGTGACACACAGAGGATGTTTTGCTGTACATCCTCGCCACCCTGCACCCTTCCTGAGAGGAAGCAAATCATCACAACAACAATCACGTCTCATTTGTTATTTTTCTCGCTCACTCATTCACATTCTCACTCTTCCTCTCTCCCTCTTGCTTCATCTCTCACTCCACCTGATTGCTTATCTCCTAATTGCTTTCCTATAAGTGGATGAAATGTGTGCGTGCATGCATGCCTTCCATGTGTGAACATGTGCGGAGGAGTGATTCTCAAATCTTTGTCAGTGTCGTCCTCTAAATGTCTCATTACTCCCCTCTTGGGCATAATTGCAGCGCCGAGCAAGACTTCAGCAAGCCCCCCAGGGTGAATATAATTAAAACTATGGAATTAAAAAATAAAATCATCAATTGTTATTCAAAGTAGCAGGAGAAAAGCTGAGCAGCGTGCGGGGGAAGCTGAGGGGTTGTATCCCCTCTGAGAGTACCTCCACACTAAACTTGCCAAATCTGAAAATGTATCTTTGATCTAACGTTTGACACACGCAAATACTGCTTTTCAAATTTCTTCTGAAGAATTTGAACAACAGCTTTGTGTTTCAGTGTGAACAAGGAAACTTGGTGACAGTGCAGGTGATGTCAGAAAAGTCTTGTTTGCAGATGGAAAAAAAAAGTAGCATTGACTTTGTAGTTTCTGATTGTGGACGCATACCATTTTTACAGCTTTTTAAGTTTAGCTGGTTAAGTGTGGACATAGTCTCAAACAATACAGATACACGAGGAGAAGTGGAAATGAAGCATGAAATTATGTTTGCACTTGTGTGGTGCCAATATGAAGATTTCTCTCATACATGTTTTAAAAAAATTTTTTAAAGTTACAATCTCGAAGATGTGGTTTTCTTTGGCAGCACCTGTGGCGAAAAGCAGTTACAGGTGCGTTTTTGGATCTTGCTTTCAAGTGATTCACTTTGAACCATCATCATTAATCATCATCACTTTTTACTTTGCTTGTTTACTCTAAATTATAACAGAGACCGAAGAAAGAAAAAAACAACAACACAGGGAGCTTTTTCATGTCCACAATGGTCAGCATTATGTAAATGCTGTCATCTGGCCATGACCATGAGGGTCCACACCGAACATGCTTATGCAGCCCCGAAAAGGTGACCAGGCAGGCTGAATGCAGAGCAAGCAGCTGCTCCACACTCCGGTCCAGGTGGTGGCATATACACCTCCAGAATGTTTGCCATGAAGACAAATAAGAAGAAGTGGAAGGTGTTAAGAAAATGTATGTTTGTTTTGAACAGAGCCGATGTGGGCCCTAGTTTAAATGGGTGAAACTCATTTTGTTGGAGACCCCTTCTGCAACAATACATTCATCATTTCCTGCCTGGAGTGCGTTTGGTTCTCCAAAGTGGGAACAGGCAAATATCTACTGTGGGTTATACACATGACTGCGGGTAAGTACTTTATATTACCCAATATTACCCAATAAAACCCAAATTAAGCCTCCATTGTGATTTTTCCTGCGAGTGCTGCCACAGAAACGTGGGCTGTAGGTTTGATCACCATTGTGTTTACTCATGTTTACTCAGCATGAATGATTTAACAGACGTTTAAATGAGAATCTTCGAGATTATTACTTCAAGGTGAGATTTAACAAATAGAAGCATGTAATGTATATTTCTGTTAGCCTGACATGTTTCTATGCAGTTCCTCTTGTGAAAGTATGGTAATACGCAGACAGGCCGGTAGCATCGCTGTAAAATACGCAGAATCCCATCACAGCAGGAAGGCCCGACTTATCATCATCTTCGAAATATATCACTATATGCTGATGATGCAACGGAGGTTACGGGTTTTATAATTTATATAGGAGTATCTTTATGTTATTACAGTATATATGCATCTGTATCTACATTTGTTCATTTTTACATTTACAAATCCAAGCTTGTTAAGTCGGATCAGTCTTAGATGTGCAGTTGTCTCTCAGGTAGAAGCAATAAATAAATAAATAAAATAAACTGACCATGGGACTGGGGAGTGCTACGAGACGTTCCAGTGGGTTTCGACGGTTGTAAATCCACAAGTTTCAACACGGAGAGAACAAAGAAAAGGTTTACGTTTCATTACTTTCCATTTTAGTGCATAAGGTCTCACAGTGGGGAGGTAAACGTTGAGGAGAATCCTGAACGAAGTCCACAGCGGAAGTCATACCTTGTAAATTTGGGTATCAGGTGTCCAGACTCAAGGGTGGGTAATCAGAAGGGCTCAGAGATCAGATGATGGTTCGTTTATGTCTATCTAAAAGAGTTGTGCCATTTAAAACAACAGACGCTTGAATTTCTTCCTCTCCTGTCGACCTCGAACTCGAACTTCTTTTCTTGGCGCTGCCCTCGTCCTCGCTCCTCTTCCGATCAGCTATAGCGCCACATTGAAGTCGGTCACCAGGAAGTCCACGTGGTCCCTCTCTTTGGTCTTGAAGGCCTCAGCGATGAGGCGTGCGGCGTCCCTGTGCTCGCGGCCCCTCATGGAAACCCCGTTTACCTCCAGGATCACCTGACCCACCTTCAGCTGGCCACAGTTATGGGCTGAACCACCTCTCTGATATAGAAAGAAAGAAGTAGAGACAGAGAGGGAGAGGGAGACTTATTAATACAGATTTTCAAGTGATTTCAGAGAACTCAAATTTAGAAGCTCCACTGAGGCTCAAAGTTCACAGGTGGTTTTACAAGTTTTATAAGTGTGCAACTGCTTTCATGTGAATAAATTTGGATAAATCTGAGTTTATAGGTGCTCTTATTCCTGGACTGTGGTACATTTGACTCAGCACAGCAAATTATTACAAACAAACCAAGAGCTGTTAAGATCAAGTAGAATAATCTGACTCACTGATTGACAGTTTGGGGGGACTCCTACATTATCAGTGTGGAGCACAGGACCAAGTCATGATGCATTTCTGTGCCTATTTGTTTATTCAGTCTGCTGTCAGAGAGCTGATTTTAAAAAGATCTGTGCTGTGATAAAACGGGATAACGTTTTTGTTGTTGCCATGCTTTCATCTTTTCACTCACTTTTATTACAGAACTGCCAAAGACAACAAAGTAAGACGGAGCAAGATCGCATCGCCTCCTGAAACATCAAGGGTTTGTCAAGGATGTTCCAGGCATTCTTTAATCAAAATCGAGGACCCAACATATTCATTTAGTTGAAGGCATGGATCAAGGTTAAAGTGGTTGCACACATAATTTTGAGCATATCAGTTGCCTGCACATGGCCCTTAGTATGCAAAAAACAGCAACAGTGGGGGCAGAGCTCATACTGAGAATGTATAATGAGGACTGGAAGGCTTTTCAGAAGCTCACAGATTAACAAGAAAGAGAGGCTGTGGGGGAGTATTGGAGCGGGGACAAAGGGGACAGGGGTCCCCATGTGAGTCCACAAAGACACTGGAAGGGATAAGAAATATTTAATTCAAGCAATTTCAATTATCTATACCTATTAATGTCTAATACCCCCCTTATCTCCACAAATGTATAAGGATTTGTAACAGGAACCAATTCACAAGCTCAACACACCACAGATTTTGCTCCTTCACACTGCTACATGTTAGCGTGGTTTCCAGATGATCTTGAAGGGCTTAGAATAAGATACTCATTCTATGTATAGATTAGGATATGTGAGATCAACAGATTGATGGTAGTAGATTAGTTTATGAATTTATACTATAACCACACAGTGCTGTGGTTGGTTTCACATTACAAAATATCTGCACCAGTGACGAAGCCTTCAGGCGACCTCGATCTGGCTGTTAAGTCTTCACCACAGTTTGATGGAGCAGAAAAAACTGGTTAGGTGTAAAGCATGGGAAATTTGTTATGCTTTCATCTGCTGATTTTGACAGCTGGGCTTGAGGTTCTGCAGTGTGAAGTTTAACTCTAGGGCGATGTTTTTGTGAATGAAACTCACCCACAAATGCAGTAGAACTGAAAGTCTAATTTCACAAGTTGGAGGTGTTATTTATACTCATGAACTCATCTCAGTGCACGTTTACTCATGAACAGGTGGCATTCGTCATGTTAATATGAGCAATTTGGTAAATCTGATTTGGAAATCAAAAGAAAGCTAGGAGAAGAATACAAAAATGGTTTTGCCCGATAAATCTACTTTAACAACTCTTCAGAGTTCAGAGCCAGATAAACAAAATGTCACAATCACTAAAAAATGAGGCCTCAGCGCCTCTTTTTCCATCTAATGAACAACAAAAAGATACAAACAATCTCCTTCCTTGTTTTGTACAACAACAGGAATTGTAAATACAATGTCATCTGTGGAACTGTGAATGATTTACCCAATGTAATAAAAAAGAGGCCCATATGTCGCTTACAGTTTTTGTCTTTGGTTGAGGAAATCTGGTCGGATCTCATGCAAACAATTTAAAATCTTGGTTGTTTTGCAGCAGACAGATTATTATTATTGATTTAATTTATCAGCAGGCGTGTTCAATCATTCAGGAAATTTCAGCAGAAAACAGAAACTGTGATTTGTACATCTGTCTGTGTAATCATAATGGCAAAAATCTAAAAGGTACAAATTACACTTATATCCAAAACTAACTGCAGGCCATGCCTGAGGCCATCTAAAGGCTCTCTTGTTTATGTAGCGAATACTTTTTACAAGAATCTAAGAACCAAGTACACAAGGTCCTCTCAGTACCCAAGCTGAAAATGTAAGTATTATGCCATAAATATGACAGGTCCTTTAAAAGCACATCGCAATGCAGCCTTCCCATTACACATTCATAGATAAATACACACACACCAGCAGTCTGGCCCTCAGTGCACACTGAAGGCTCAGCAGTGCTCATATTTCACCTTTCACCACTTTCACTTATTTTCATTTATTGAATATGAAAATACTGTCATGAGTGACACCCTGAGACAGGCGCTGGACACAGGATATTCACAGATCATACAAGGAATTTGGTGTCATTTCTTGACAAGTCTCAGCTCCTTGGCAGTGAAACCAGAAGACTCACCAAAGACCGAGCAGATCTCAGCAAGTCCCACATATCAGTAAAGCCTTGGAAGGCCATCAGTTACACTATCTTTGCTCACAGTCTGAATTGCTGAACAGAGGTGGTCAGCTTCTGTGTGAAGTGAGCATGTAAGGCCTCTCTCTCTGCAGCAGAGAACTCTCTCCACAAACTAAACCCTCTGCATACTGTGTACCCCGGGAGGGGACACTGAATGGACCAACTGGACACACACGTCACCTGCAAAATGTCAATCAAAGACACGTACTAGGAAGAGGTTCAGGATGACAGCAATGAAACATTTATAGACTACAAGACAGATGCAAAAGAGCTCAAACGACACACAAAGAACTAAAAACAACACTCAGAGACTTGTGACAACTATGTGAAGTAGAAAAACAACCACAAAGGGAAACATATGACTTATGACTACAAAAAAATGAAAAACAACTGTAAAGAGACACATAACAAATACAAAACAACCACAAACAGTTACAGAGTGACACAGAACAGCTACAAAGACTCAAACAGCAATGGCTGTGCAGAACCAAGCAAATGAACAGGCACCAGCCTTATTTTAGGCTTTGACCAAGTCTTCTGCTGTTTAATGAGGAAAAAGAGAATAAGAATATTTTTTTTCTTGCACTAAAACAGCTTGTGGTGAATATCATACATGTCATTCAAACACATTACCCAGACAAAACTGAAATAGGAATCATGCATGTGAGAATATATCTACAAATATACTGTTGCCCTGAGTCAGCTACATGTTCACAGTAGCAACCCAATACAGCAATTTAATGACAGAGTACTGTGTCTGCCACGAGCCAGCAATAAAAAATATATTAATTCTGCTTTAACCTTCATTTAAAAATGACAAATAAATAACAGGCTCTGCATTCTTGTGATCTTAAAAGCACACAAAGTAGGTCTCATGTCTTCCTCTCTGTCAGTTCCATGTGCTCCTCCTCCTGACTCTGACAGCTGACCTCATTACGAGCAGCTTCAGTGGCTGAAAACACAGTCAACATCAGGACTGCATCATCAGCTCTCCTATTTACTGGGACTACAACAATTACCCCGAGCTAGTGGAGCGGCGGGTCGTCATGATCGGAAGATGGCAGTGATAACAGGTTGTCGCTTCAGGGTGGGTGATGGGGGCAGATAACGGCCGGTCGTCCGGTAGCGGCTTACTCATCTGCACTTCATCCACAGCAGCCGTGATTGAGGTGACTTGAGGCGAGAGCTCTTGTGCCCAGAGAGAGATAGGAAATAGAGAAGCCGGGGTATTGCTGTATCACAACCCCTCTGTGCTTACTTTTAACTGCAGAGAAACGGCAGAGATTTGATATGATCTGTCCTTTGGATAGAACTGATGCCCATTGGAAAGCCATAAACCAAATCAATGTTTTTTCCCAAAGTAAATGTATGATTCAGACACCGGGTCCTGACTGTGGAAAGTACTGAGGTGTTGTGCCTTGCTCAAGGGCCTAATAACTTTGAGTTAGCTTTCCCCAGGTGACGGAGCAAAGTTTTCACAGCTCATTTCTCCACCTTGAAGACTGAACATGCACAAAGTCTTCCTCCCTTTCTGTAAAAAAGTGACCTTGAGGCGACCACGTTATTAATGTCTCTAAATAACTGTGAGGCTATACAGTGTTATTGTTCAGGGAAGCAGCAGTGGTGTCATATAGCTTGTGGCTTTGTGTCACTTCTGAAGGATATGACTTGCACCTCAGCAAGCCAAAGTTTGGATGAATCCTATGTAATTTCTGTAATTCGAGACTGAGCAATAATTTTAACCTGATGAAAATTTCAAACTACATGCCTGAATGGTTTAAATGAACTCTGATTCTGTTTAAACAAGCTCATGAAATTAATTTTATCCTCGTATTGGGAGCTCCACTGGACCTCCTCATGCCACAGTGAGATATATCCCCTGCTACAACCCATTGTAATAAACTGCCTTTTATTTTCATAGGCCTCTCACCTAATTGTGAGGCTGAAATGGACTGGTTATGGGTCAAAACCTTTCAGTGGTTTCATCTCTTAAGTGCACCTCTCTGCTCTGTGTGCTAATGTCACAGACATTCGTTACTTATAATAAGGCAGCCTCAGTAAGACTCTCCAGTTGGTGGAGAATGCTGCAGCATTTGTATTGACAGGAAAATGAGATCATATTTCCCCTGTATTAGCTACTTTGTGCAGTCTTCCTGTAAAGGCAGACTGAGTTTAGAATCCTTCTTTTCATTTACAAAGCTGTGTGGTCAGGCTCCATCATATCTTAAAGAGCTCATGGTAGCCTATTCCTATCCCTACGAGAGCACTGCACTCCCAGAATGCAGGGTTCCTTGGTGGTTCCTAGGATGCATTCATAAATCCATTCAATCATCCATTATCTTTAACCGCCTCTCTGAACTCGGGTCGCGGGGGGCTGGAGCCAATTTCCAGCTGTCAACATGCGAAATGCGGGGCAAACCCTGGACAGGTTGCCCTAAGATAGTCTGGCTGACACATAGAGACAACCACTCAAATTCTCATTCACACCTATGGGAATTTAGATTCACCATTTAAACCTAGGCTGCATGTCTTTGGACCGTGGGGGGAAGCCAGAGAAGCTGGAGAGTATCCACGCTGGAGAACATGCAACATCCAGCAGCAAACCCTCTTGTTGTGAGGCGAAAGAGTTTACCGCTACACAATCATGTAGGCTGTTCATAAATCCAATCTGGGGGGGGGCTTCCATGCTCTCCCTGAGGTTTCCTCATTTTTTTTCCTGTTAAAGTTTTTTTTTTTTTTTTTTTTTTTTTTTTTTTATGAGTTTACCCTTGTCAGAAAAGGGTGCCATAAAGGACAGAGGCTGTCTTATTGGATTATAAAAATGAAACTGACTTGACAATCCTGGACTGAAGTGACGTTCCAGCTTGCATTTCAGTGTGGAAATCTAATGAATGTGCACACAGCTCCACTGCTGGCCTTCCTCAAAAGTGATTGATCGCTCTTTTCTTTCAACAGCTTCATTTCTTATTATATTTTGCCATTAACAGGATGCCTCTATACAAACTGTGCAAGAACCTTGAGCAGGCTGACTCTTGATCCGATGTGATCTCCTGGAGAGCTGATTCCATTCAAGTGAAAAAATGTGCTATAATGCTGCTTTCCATCACATTCCCTTCTCATCTATAAGTTTGCGATTCCCCTCTGTGTTGAAGAGCTTGTGCTGTGCAATCTCTGAGCAAATGGAGCAAAAAAACATACAATGATGTAGCAAAGAAGTAGCTCTGATATAAAATCAGGCAAGCTGTGTTTTTTCGCTTCAGGAGACAAAAACAAAGACATATACATCACATAAAAAAAAGGAAGACAGCACAAAAAATTCCATCTTCCTGCATCTGTATCTCGAGAACTGATGGAAACAACTGCAGTTTGGGGAAAAACAACACATTTGTTTTCTTGGTCCTAATTCATCTCTTCCCACCACCTACACAGCCACTAAACACCCAAATACTGCTTCCACCAACAGGACCAGACCTCCACTTCCTCATCTCTTTATTAACACTGCACTCACTTTTTTGCATCCTTTACTCACACTTTCCGCCCTTTCTTTCGGTGCATTCTCTGATTTTCAATGTGCTGATTTACAATCCTTTTATCCCTCCCTTTGCAATCAGCAGCCCTTTTTTATTTCAATCACCACCTCTGTGGAGTGGGAGGCAGAGAGACAGCTTTGAACGGGGTGTGGACTGTAGTCTGGAGCTGCTTGCTGCTCTGATCTTTAAATTGTAACTCCCTGGCTCCTCTGTGGTAAGGAAGTGATTAGTGTTCCAGATAGTCCTGAGCTAATTCAAGGCTTTGTTGACTTGCAAATTACCACGGCAGACAGATATGTGCACATTGAGTCAAAGTAATAGCTTTCCTCGGAGGGGGCTAACCTGTCAATACTTGGATTTCACTCTGTGTATCCTGGAGATGTGAATATCCAGTATTTTTTCAACACAGACATGCAAATGTAAAATATCTTTCTTAACCATGTGCAATCTATTCAGCCCCATCATTAAAGAAACATGAAGCGAACCTTGCCATTAGCTTTTACATAAAAGGTGTTGTATAATCTCCCATAGTTGTTGCAGCTGATTCTGCTTTTATCCCTAATAAACATCAACATTATACAAACCGCATCCTGAAAAATTAATTGCAGCGAACTGCCAGTCTCCCGGCCTATTCATGAAAGGCCAATGTTACAATCATCTTTGTGTGAGACCCACTGAGGACTAAATTAGCAGGAATCTCAGTGTGAGTTCAGCTGCAGTGTGACTCCAAATAATGCACTGAAGGACATCAAATCCCACCTGGAAGGTGGGCGTGTGGTACCATCACAGAGAATCAAAGGGAGGACTCAGGTTATTATAAACAGCCAACAATATGAGGTTAATAACCTAAGTGAAGCTGAGTGCATATTAATAAGGATACTGGGTACCAAGAGAAGCAATCTATGTGCATCAAACACTTTGTGCAACTGTGTAAACTGACTTTAACATGACTTTTAAACTGAAATATTCCACTTCACTGTGTAAGCCATGCTTACTTGTGCCAATGAGCAGAAGCAACAGAAGGCTGAATGCACTTCACTTAATGGCCACCAGTGTCACTGTTACATTCAAGATTTTCTATAAGTTAAACATAGTATACTACAGTGCCAAATGTTTTTGCTCACCTGCCTTAACTTAAATATAAACTTAAGCTTAAGCTTTCAACAGAGTTTAGGAGTGTGTTTATGGGAATGTTTCACCATTCCTCCAAAAGCACCTTTGTGAGGTCACACACTGATGTTGGACAGGAAGGTCTGGCTCTTAGACTCAGCTCTTATTTATCCCAAAGGTGTTCCATCAGGTTCAGGTCAGGAATCTGCAGGACAGTCAAGTTCATCCACACCAAACTCCCTCCTCCATGTCTTAATGGACCTGGCTTTGGGCACTGGTGCATAGTCATGTTGGGACAGGACAGGAACTTCCCCAAACTGCTCCCACAAAGTTGGAACCATGAAATTGTAGTTGTAGAAACATACTGCATGACTGGTTGCCTGATTTTATTCACTTGTGGCCATGGAAGTGATTGGAACGCCTGATTTTAAATAATTGGAGGGGGGAGTGAATACTTTCCAAATATAGTGTTTTTAAGCAGAGGGGAGCCAAGTGAAAGTAAACAAACTTATATTTTCTTTGCACTCACCTGAATCGTAACAATTCGTGGCAGCGGCTGACGAGTGTTGGCTCCACCTTCAATGGCAATACCCAGAGTAGTGGCACTCTTTGCCACCCTCACTAGTGTCGAGGTGGGCTCCAGCAGCCCCGGCTAAGGTGAGGGACAGGAAGGAGCACAAGTTATCAAATCAGGCAACACTACAAATGAATATTTATAAAGTATAATATATTCATTACATTATACAACCTTCCTATGTCTCCTACGCCTTTGTGCAACTATGCATGTATTTTCCTTCTTTTGTTTATTCAAGGAAGAGCTTTGTTTTCTGTGAGCACACGTGCGGAAGAGTCCTCTCAGTGGATTAACATCAAGGCCATGACTCTATTAAAATGCACATATTGAATCTGGATAGCAAATTTGTGAATGAGCAATCGCTGCTTTACAGCTTCACGAGTAAGAGGACGAAAGAACAACTTATTCACAACGTATAACTTATTCACATTTAACAAGGCATCCTTTAAGATGTTTTCTATCATTTAGTATCATTTCATTAAGCTTCTCTTCCACTGGCCTCTTATATTATATGATATGATATTATATGATATGATATTACATTATAGTTTTTTGATACATGCTCTTTCGATTACATGTTCATATTTTGTGATAATTAATGGTGGCCAAGTATTTAAGATGCATACAATATTACATTTTGATTACAGTTCTTGCTGTGATCCTTCATTGTTTGCTTTCATACCCCTTTTTCCATCTGCTCCATATTTTTCATCCATAACAAAAACCCATTGAAAAACTTTAAGTACTTAACTGCTGAACAGGAAAGTAAAGTTTTAAAACTGCAATAATCCCATTTTTTGGCCTCTAGAAATATTCCAAAATGAGCAGACCTGGCACAGACTCACATATTAACACCCAATAGGTTGCTAAAGCTACCATGATAGCAAACTTTTGCTTATTAAAGTTAAAGTTTGCTTAAGTAACTCTGGACTGCATTTACATTCTTGCTCACTACTTCCCACAATTCTGTACCAGATAACCTTAGTGTGTTTTGACTAAAACTAGCTGACATAAGGATAAGTACACCAAAAGAAGCCTTAAAACAAATGTCCTCTTTCAGTTAATTTAGAAACATTTTTTATGATTGCTTAATTTTTCTCTGTCAGCCCCTCCAGGCTGGAGGTAAATGCTTTACACATTTGAGATAAAGCTGATTCAGCCTTCACATTTTCACATATTTATTCTTATGTTAAAAGAAGACGTTGAAGCTCTTTGTGATGAGCCCCATCATCACAAAGAATAAGGCAACTCCCATCCTTACTTGTTATTTCCTCCTTCAATCAATAAGAACCAGAGAGCAGATTGAGTTTCCTAACGCTACTCTGCAGTGAGTAATGACACAAATGATGGATCATGTGACTCAATGGATGACATGAATGAGACATAAACAGATGAGTGAAACAAAGGAAACAGTCTGTGTGAGCAAACAGAGGGAGGAGAGAAGAGATCACAGTTAGGTTTGACAACACATTCTGGAGGAGGATTAGCAACAAGCACAGTTTATCAACCCGGAAGTCTTGTTAGTGTTTCATCTGACGCACACACACACATTTGTACTTCTGTACTTGTGAGGACCGAAAGTGACATAGTAATTGATTCTCAACCCTGTAACTCCATCCTCAACCATACCATGTGTATCCTGATGTCCTTTTTTTTTTTTTTTTTTTTTTTTTTTTTTTTAACATTTTCTTGATATATCCTATCCATACACTAGTGCCACTTTCTAAAATGTCCTTACATTTCATATTGTTGTAATTTAAAAAAGAAATGGATTCACAACTTTCTATAAAATGTTGTTAATTTCCCAAAAAGTTGTGACTGTCCAAAATAGCTCTTTTTCTACTGTAAGATGTTCTCACTCACCAAAAACATCCCCACCTATCTAAAACGTCCTCAAATACAAGAACACAGATCATTCTTCATTTCCGAATGTGTTGTAATTTTCCAGAAATGTCTTTGCCTTTCACTCTCAAACGTCCCACTCAGATTGGTCCTCACAAAGACAAAAATACAACTCCACACAAACCTAAATCAACTGAATCACTGCTCATTCCTGAGAGTTACACAATGAATCCACTCATGCATCCCAGTTTGGATCACAGCTGCTCTGAATCACCCCCTCACCGGTTTGGAGGGGTTGTCCCCCCCGCCCCCCTGAGTGTCTCGGGGGTGGCGCGTGCGTGAGGAATGGGGGCTGTTGTCTTTGCTGATGTGTCCTGACTCAGCTATGTCCACCCCGCTGTCCTCACTGAGGGTCTGGCCGCTGTCTGACAGCTGAGACAGGGCGCCACCTGAAGGCAAACGGGCAGACAGGACACGATGACGGGAGTCACACCATCTATTGTTGCGCCTTTAACTCTCATTGTATGAAAGCTGCTTTTGCTCTGTTGCTTCGACTTTAAGAGCTTTCTTGAGTTAAAGAAATGGAAACTCAAAAACATCCCTTCCTCCTATAAAAACACAACCCAGATTTTTTTAGATTTGTCCTGGAAAAGATCAGATTTTAAGATTTAACACAAGATTAAAAGCTTATTAAGATTAGTGATGTTTTGCATGCAGTTGCAATCGTACACAGTGTTCCTGAGTAATTGCTCATTTCCTCACATTAGGCCAAGTAAATACATATTTGAAGAGATTATACACATGGTATTTATAAACAGATCACGTTATACTGCATATTTACATATTTTGTTGCAGACGACGAAAATTAGAAAACCTCAGAACCCCAAGCAGCGGTGAATGAATCCCAGTCTCATTTATCTGAATGCTGCTGCTGCTGTATTGATTTTATCTGCTCATATTGTCTGACTGCATTGTATTGCCTTTATACAACACTGTAGAATGTTTATAGGAATAGAATGAAGTTAAGTTTCAAGTTTTGGTCCTAGTTAGAGTTTGATTAAAACAAAGGATAGAGCAGTGTATGCTTTTGGGCGTGGCTATCTTTTGACTGACAGGTGTCAATCAGGATAGAGGCTCAGCCATGTGGGTCCAAAGCAATGTGTATGTTTTAATATACGTGAACATGCTTTGGGATTTTGTCCATGTTCACATCTTAAAAACTTTGACTCTTTCACATTTGATTTTCAGTCAATCAGTTATTTGTATATAATATATTATATTTGATGTCATCGTGGCCCTATCCTCTAGAAAAAAATAAATAAAATATTTTACAGGTTAATCAATATTTAAAATATTTATTAGTTTAATTCCAACATATGCATGTTTTCTGTTTCAGCACATCATATCGCTCACCTCGAGCTTGGGGCAGCGGCCGCACTTCGTTGACGTCGGGCTCTGCGTTGGGCCTGTGAACCTCCACTGTAACAAACTGCTGTTTAGAGCCAGGAGAGGTGGTGGATGCTTTGGACATAGACACTGGTTTCAGAGGAAGAGAGGGGGGCGGGGGAGGAGCAGGGAGTGGAGGTGGAGGTGGAGGTGAAGGTGATGGGGCAGCGGGTTTGATTCCTCTGCTGGGGGACTGGACCCTCGGGAAGGGGCCGATGTGGTGCTGTTTGACCATAGACAACTGAGCAGCTGCTATTTGTTCTTTCTTGGAAGGTACCGAGGGATCTCTCTTTCTGATGACCGCGTAGTCCCTGGACGGATCTCTGGGGCTTTCTCGTTTGTGGTGTAGTGAGGGCGAGCCGGGGGCATATCCTTGCTCTTTGATGTGGTTGTGAGAGGCTGGGGCTGTGAAGTACAAGCCTGAGTGGGAGGATTCGGATGAGGGGCATTTGTTGAGCTGATCTCGTCTAGTTGGGCGCCTCTGCACCCCTGGTGGGGGTGGAGGCTTGAAGGAGGGGGGAGATTCAGCTGTGCTGGACTGAACATCGTCCTGAAGTGAGAGCATATATTCATCATAGATTAGGGGGGTGACAATAGACCACAATATAAAAAGTGACCATATGCATGTATTACGGAGCTGAAATATTCTGATTCTTAAAACTTTTGTTTGGGAGAATTCAGTGGCAGAAGGTGCAATACAACCTAATTAATTAACACAGTCAACTGTCAGAGAAGAATGTTACTCCAGCTGACCTTTTGAGTTGACTGACCTGCCATTGTGAGGCCTGTCAAGCTTTCACGTCCTGCATGTCAATATGATGAATTTTTAATGATGTTGGTGAAAAATATTCAAGGGAAAATAATAGCAATGTTCTGTAATAATTGTTCAAGAATCTAAGACAATAGTATAGAGAAATATACAGGATCAACAGTTTTGTTGTACAGCAGATAAGTCAATATATATATTTTTTTCTAGATTGGGCAAATTTAGTAAGGACTTGACAGGCCTCCCTTGCAGAGACAGAGAACATTGAAGCAAACTGTCTCCCTACATTGACTAGGTATTGAAAGACTGTGCAGTCTTGACAATTTCTTCCACTAGCAAAAAAGAGAAAAATGGTCAAAAGCTGCCGTGTGGCAGAATGTACTACCAACTGGTTAAAGAACCTGGAACTAAATATTTCTAATCTTTTAAGAACTTGAAAGAGTACAAAAGTGGACTTAGATAGACAGGTGGACAGACTTTAAAAAAATCAGCAGTAAGGGAAAACTGTGTGTTCCTAAAACTCAGGATTTTTAAACTCAGGATTTAATTTTTAATTTTAATCTCTTCCACAAAGGACAAATTGGCTATTGGATAGCTAATGTTGTGTATAAAATAGCGAGCTAATGCTACCTAATTCCTTATTTTACTCTCTTCAGTTCGTCGCATGTTAACAACAAAAATTCTGAGCTTTAACTTGTCAGTAGTACATTTCACTAAATGAAACAGCCCATTTTCCTGTATTTTGCTTGCAAACGAAAATGTCAAGGGCACTCCTTCTTTCGATACAAAGCCAATGGAGAGAGATGGTAGGTTTTCCCCCCACGATAGACGTGGTCTTCATGGATATAGAATCTGATGGGATGTTTACTTGTTGTATTTACAGTAATTTTGGTTTTATTTGTTGTAAAATATCTGTCTTCTTCTCTGGTCTACAATGGAGGTGACTGAATTTAATTTGTGGTAGTTGCAGAACTGAAAAATTACATCTTAAAAAATCAGAAATGTGATATTTGAGAAAAGGGACCCTTTTCTTGCAATGACTTGCTGACATATATATATACTTAATACTTATGTTCGATTCTGTGGGCACCACAAACAACATGCTTCCCCTTCCTCCACTCTGTAACTTGGATGAAAAAAAATGGTAAACATCATTTTTTACATCCATAGGAGAATTTAACTAAAAAAACAGTTTTGCTTTAACTACCAAATTTGAACCTATATGTATCTGAATGACCATAAGTTACACTAATTATGAACCTGTATAGAAAGTACCTGTAAAAGCAAAGTTTAAACTCCGTATTCATTAACTTTCTATATGATTCTAACCAGTTTTTACACATACACCTGTTTTACACACATGCTTAACCATTCCACTAGTTTTTGTAGCAATAACAGCTGTCTTGAAGAAGTTATTGCATCCAAACCAGCTGGAACCGATGCTCCTTGCTTTTTGATTCCGCTGGGATCCTGTGCATCAACGTAAGAGTGCTCAAACAAAAACTGAACAGTGGGATGAACACTGACACATGAGTGGCTCACCAGCATATGGAAAGAGACATGAAAGAAAGTTTCCAAAAGAAAAGTAAGGTATGACTTGAGTGTGACTGCTGCAGACCAAGAGCTCTCTCCTTGACTCCACTCTTATCTCCTGCTCTTCACTGTAAACAGATGAGACCTCTTGATATCTCTTGTTGCTTTGGAAACGGCAAACTTTTTTTTTTTACCTCGAGGTGCAACTGTGGGCTCTTCATTTTTTTGCAGAGAAGCAGAGGCAGGAGGAGAATTGGACATGCCAGGTGATCAGTTTCTACTCTCCTCTTTCTTCCCAACAAAGACAGGACAAAGACAGGCTATACTGGTACTTACTCTAACAGAACTCTAGTTTTCTTCCTCTTGTTCTCATTTGGTACAAGCACTTGCTCTGATCCACCTCAATCTACAACATAAAGCCTGCAGGTCAGCTAGTAACTCACTACCTCTTTTCCCCTTTTTTTTTCTTTTTCCCATTTTTTTTCCCACCCCTTCTCACTTCTCCCCAGTGTCGCATCCATCTTTATCAGGCCAAAGCAGGGGCAGTGCCTGCCTGCCGGGCTCACCAGAGAGATGTCGGTCAGCAGCGTGTTCAGACTCTCCGGAGGATCCCCCTCATTACTCTCCACCACGCTGTCGTTCTGGCAGAGGCAGGAAAGAAATGGAGGAAAAGGTGAAAGCAAGGGAGAGGGAGGGGCGACGGAAGAGAGCAGAGACAGAAAAACAGAGAGGGAAGAGGGGAGAAGAGAGTGATTAAAGTGAGGCAGAGAGAGCGCTTGTGAGCAGATGTTAAACACAGATGTGTGTTCGTCCCAAAACAAATGCCAAATTAGATCTGGTGGATGTTCCACGTCTCCTAGAAAAAAGAAAGACGTCAATATGTGTTCACATTTACTTGTCAGTCTCAAGGTTTATAAGGAAGGCGAGAAAATAGGGCATGCACAGACAGACAGACACACACACGCACACACGCACACACACACACAGCTATCATGTCTTCTAGCAAAGCAAAACACCCATGCCGGGAAATCGATAGAGAACCATCAGCTGAGTTCAAAGCAGGATTTGGCAGCTCAATCCCACCAGCATGGTGGAGTCGAGGTAATTTGCAGCAGATCTGTGAGTGATTTCAGAGCAGACGAGCTGAGTTCAGAGAAACGCTGCCCTTCATTTAACTCTGCCACTAAACCAAAACAAAAGCCCCATCAATTCAGCTTAATTACCCCTCGTTGCTGCACGGGGAGCACTTACAGGCAATTTATTTATCACAAGAGTCAATCGACTTTCTACATGCGGAGACGCTGCTCTGCACTGTAAGCAGTCGGAGCGAGCTGTGTGTTTGTGTGTATGTATGATGGTCTTCAGTTACCATGCACAGTGCCTGTGTGTGCGAGATAAGATAAAATCTGTTTCATTGTCCTCAAGGGAATAATTTCGTTTGGGAAATAGTGACACAAAGACAACAATGCAGAGGTCAGGAGTTGGCAGAAAAAACAAACAAACTGTATTATATGTTTTGCATTCCAATGATAAGTTGATATAAAAAGTTTTCTGCAGCTTTTAACCTTTGGGCTTGTGACGTACTATAACAATCCGTACAGTCCATTAAAGGAAAAGGTCAGGTTAGTTGGACCTAGGGGACCTGATCACTGCATTTTGTTTTACCCCAAATTGTATCACCACCAGGAGAGAATGAGAACATGTCAACATATTCCATGGTTTCCAACATCTGTTCTGGTGGCTGGGCTGCAGCTTAATATGAATGTGATGCTGACACTTCTTTTTTTTGCTGGAAGCGGTTGTTTCAGGGAAATTTTTGCTGAATTTTAGGAGTGTTTGTTTTGGAATACAGAATGTGTGCTGGGTCTTCCATGATACAATGTGCATGTCCATCAGCAAATTCTCTTATAGATGGTGTCAATAGGGAGGTGTACTTTATTTAGAATCACTTTTAATGCTGTTTTCACCATGCTGACAATTCTTGATTTTAACTGGACTGTAGGGAGTCTTACCAAGCTGCCACACCATATCCTTATCCTTATCCATGCCTCTCCAGCACAGCGCTGTTAACTGTTGACATGATCTCTGTTCTGTTGTCTGAGTCTGCAAGGAAAGTGAAATCTCTGAGCTAGCACTCCATTTTCATTTATTGTCTTTTCAAGTGTGTGTGGAAGCATCTGTGTCAATCCACGCAGGAAGCATATCAAACAGATCTGCAGAGCATAATTAACATCCAGTGCCAATGTTCAGAGCCAATGCAGAAGGTTTAGGTTGTCCATGTGTTGTGGTGTATATCAACAGTATGGTGGTGGTGTGTGACATGTTTGACTGCTGGGATGAGAATCAGATCTGCTGCCCTTCATAGTTTGTTCTAGTGGAAAACAAGTTGTTCTGTGTCTGAGAGAAATCTTGACAACATCCTAGTTGGGCCCCTTCTCTGGCATGGTTTGACAGTGTCTACAACATGCTCTGTGACACTTTGAATGCAACGTGTGTTGACAGTCCTGATTCTGGAGGTTTGTCCCTTTCCACCGGTTGACACATGGATAAAAAGTTGCAAGCAAACTCCTGCACTGACAAAGACTTACTCTGTGGCCAGAGGATTTCAGAGTTGTTGTTTTTTTTTTTTTTTACAATAGCTTGACCTAGTTATCTTTAACATAATATCAGACAATATATCTTTAAAGTTGGTTCACTTAGTTCCTGACTTAGTTTCTATATTTCCACTGGTCATATGGCTGTTATTTGATAGGTTTTGTGTTTTGTTTAGTGTTTTATTTTGTTTTGTATTCACCTCACGTGCCATCACTGCTTTTTTTACTTTGCTTCTGTCAGCTTTCCCACAATTGTGATTATCTCTCCGGTCCTGATTTGTTTCACTTGTGTCTAATCACCTTATTTCCTTTGTGTATTTAGTCTGTGCACTCCCTTTGCCTGTTGCCAGTTCTTGTTCCCTGCATTAATAACCCTTCCAGCTTTCCTTCCCTGTGTTTTCTTTATGGATTGTTCTTCTGTACTTTCAGACAGAATTTTTTCCTTGGGTTTTGAGGACACTGCTTACATACTTATAAAACCCAGCCTTGGACTTTTATTCCATGACTGTGTGTGTTTGAGTCTTATTGCATGCACACTGCTCACTGTCTACATTGCTTCATGAGGCAAATTATATGTGAGAATGTCATCTTAAATAAGTCATCTTAAATAGGGAGTGGCTGTAGGTCTGCAACTCATCACATGAAATGAAGGCTAAAAGACATACTAGTCAGTGGTTCCTCCTCCCCAGCTAAACATCAGTGGAAGCAGTGCCTCAGGTAACTCATTTTTGAAAAATCTTTGTCTGCTTGACATTTTCTTACCCTATATTTTCTTTCAACTTCTTTGCTGTGTCCACTATTTTTGTATCATCATGCTCAAAGGATAAACGTCAGAATTGTCAGTAAACAGTGATATTTAAAAAGATAAACTACAGGCAAATGGCAGGGTGTCTGGAGATACACACACCGCCACACACTTCTGCAGGATCATGATGACTGAGTGGGATTTTCTCTGTCAGAGTCTACACATTGTTCCCTTTCAGGAAAACCTTGCACAGTGCACCTTTAATATGTCCTGCCTGTCACACTGGCAATCACATTGCCAATTGGTGATCTCGGCAATTGTCCAACCGGAATTGGACACTAGAAAAATATATATGATTACCCAACCTGAGAGGGGCTATAAATCTGCAGCCAATCACATTAAAATGGATGCACACCATCCCAGAGGCTAAACTGCAAATTATATAGTTTAGCCTTTGGCGCTGTATGCATTTATTTTAGGAACCTACTCAGTGAATATAAACATTTTGGGGCCTGTTTGTAATTGTTGCTATATGGTGTTTTAATACAGCACCATGTATGATATTGGAGATTGGTAAATGGTAAATTGATGTTTACTATTTACGTCTTCCTATTGCACATGTGAGTGGTTGCAGACCTACAGCCACTCCCTATTAAATTTACCTTGAGCTTCTCATGGCTACACACCATTTGCCTGATGAGAGTTGAGCAATGAAACATAGCAAATAAAAGACATTTTTCAAGTCAGACAGTGTGTGGGAGTTTGCGCGAAACTTTTGATGTGCTCATCCCTCTCCTATCCACCTGTCTCAGGAAATGGATGTACCAAGTGTACTTCTGACAGACGACAAGCTATAATTAGTTGTACGTGTAGCCTGACAGCAGGAATTCAAGGCGCCATGATCACCAGACTGACAAAGTTACCATATTTAAAGATAAGTGATGTGCAGTCTGGACTGAACTCGCAGCTTCTGATTTATTTCTACATGAAAAGCAGCGAATGACTCAACATGAGCAGGGATCACAGATGTTAAACTGCACCAACAGTGGAAGTAATTGTGATTACAAACACAACTGATGTGATCACAGATGATGGGTTGTGCAGTTTTTGAGGTATCTCAACCTTACTGATATTAGAAATATACAGAAAAAAAGACAATCTAAACTTTTGTCAGCGAAAATAATCTTAGAATTCGAGGAACAAGCCAACAGCAACATTGAGTTAGTCCAGCAAGCTACAACTGCCTTTGTGTGTCTATTTTTATGACGTGTGTATTATTGTAAACTGTACGTTGTTTGTACGTGCATTGGTATCCAGCTGAATGTATACCTGGCTTTGAGTGGTTTAGAAATCCTGTGTTTTTATCCTCCCAAACCCACCATGCTCTCTAATCTGCTTTACACAGCAGCGGGCGGCATCCACCCATGGGTACAAAACGGCACAAACAGACACACAGACACATGGGTAGAATAAAGACCAACGCACATACACACACTCTCACACATGTAAATGTCGCTTCTCGGAGGGGAAAGCAGAAATTCAAAGAAAACCCATCAGAGGCATCTGAAAGAGCCGGACTGTTCGGTGGAAAAATCTGCAGACAGTGAACAGCTTATCTCTGCTGTCAGCTTAGAGACGGTGTGTATGTGTGTGTTCATCTGTGCAATCAGTCGTCTTCATCCACAACAAAACACTCGGATGCTGACACATTTACTACATACCGACACATTTGGTTCTGTATTGTTGGCACATGTGTAAACTGGACGAACAAAAAGCTGTCTAGCAAAATATCAGTATAAACATGTACAGGTTGGTGGGCTCCTAATGCATTACATTAATGCATATAGTAAGAAACTGGGATGCATCATAGCCTTTTACATCTCTCAAAGGTTATAACCAAGTTAAAGGGATGTATATGGTGCTTTTTAAAGTCAGTTTATTACCTGCAGTGGATGTTCGTCCACAGTTTAGCGAAGCAGGCAGGAGCAGCTAAGCACAATGAAGCAGCAGCTATATGAGTATATACCACCTAAAATGTATGTTGTATTTAGAATATTATTACCACCTACCTTGTTGTCAGATAGTCCTGTGTAAGTTTTATGTGGGGGGAACCAAACCTGTTTAATGCTCTCTTCAAAGCCACCAGACTCAACTGATAAAAGCAATACCTGTAAACACAGCGCACTGCTCTCCCTGACCATCCACTGGTTCAATCGTCACTGTGTCACTCTGCTGAATCTGAACTAAGACTTTAAAGCGCCAGAGACACACAGTAATAAGCGTAAACTAACTGAGGAAGTGGTACAAAAGCAACCCCCATATAAGTTCCAGTTTTGTTTTATCCACCTAGTCTCCATGACATTACACATACGTTTCCGAGCCAAAATTAAGCTCAATTTGGGCGAATCACAATTATGGCAGTGCCTGGCTGACTGTCACTCAAAGCGACCTCAGCAATAATTATGCTTATCTTCAAACCGTACATTAAATGGGTGTCTTTGTACCTGTCTGTCAGCATGTTTATTTTTGCCATATAATTGGCCATTTTATCCTGTTTGGCTTAAATTTTCAGCAACAGAGGCTGTAACTTGGCCTTAAAAGATAGAAAAGTATTGTAATTAAAGCGTACACTTACAGTGATATTGATTCTTTTAGATGGCTAAAATACCTTTATTCTATAGTAGCACATTGCTTAGCTAAAGTGTTGGTAGTCGTTTTTGCTTCTCCAAACTGGGGGCGTGCAGCCCACTATTTACTATCGCCAGTACACTGACTACGGATAAGCAGCTCATACAGAACGACTTCAGTAAAGCTGAACTTGAATTTGCTTTGTTGTAGTGAAGACAAGTTGGATTACAAAGCTGGAACAATAGTTTTCTCTGAGGACTGGCTGCAGAAAGCCATTACAATACCGTATAATAGAGCCATTGTGCAAGTCTGACAAAAGCATATCAATGAACGTAATGTGTCCATCTACCTGTTTTCTGCAAATTAAAAAACAAGGTGGAAACACCAGAAATGTGAAAATGCTTCAATATGAATAAACCAGTTTTATATAACACTTCTCAGTATATGCAAAGATGACTTTTTCTCTCTGTAGCAGTGATCTCAGCCACACAAAAACAACCAGAGACTTCCTGTGCAGTCACAACACGCCCTATTAGGTCTGTTAGTCATTAGGACTGCAGAGAGAAACGTCACTTTCTTTAAAAGCACTGCAGTTATTGTCCAAATCAAGCTACAGAAAGGAAAAACAAGACAGAAGTAAAGCACTGCAAACAAATTCACTGCAAATCACAAACCAAGGTGAGAGTCGGGGTGTGTGTGTATGTGTGTCAGCACACTTTACATCAGCGTGTTTCCTGTGTGTGTGGGTTTGTGTTGGAAAGGATACATCACTACATCAGCAGCGAGTCCTACCTCCATCATATCTATCAGCCAGAGCAGCCGTTCCTACAGAGGTGAAGAGGGAGGTTTTTTGGGGTGAGTTGGGAGTGAGAGGGTTATCGAGGTGGAAGAAAAACACAACCTATCAAATATCAAAAGGAAGACTCCTTAATCTCAACAGGAAGGCATTGAAACGTGTCATCGTTCAGCCTGACAAAGTCCATGCCAGAGAGGGCTCTTTTCTACAGCCGAATCTGTTATAATCCATCAAAATATATCACACCACCCTCCGCCTCTGTCTCTCTCACACACACACACGCTTCCAAAGAGACAGACAGCGCGGCAAACGAGAAAAATAAAACAGCAACACCCAAGTCCATCCATCAAAATTGTTTGTACCAGACTGAACTGCTGCTGCACTTTCAAATATGTAAGAAAAACAGCAGCACATGGAATGTTAAATCAGAGCAGAGAGAGCGACCATCTCCTTCCCAAAATATCCAGACTTGGACATATTTCATGTTTACAAAAATTAAAAAAGAAGAAGAAAAACTGCCCGTGTCAGCTATCTCAGAAGCAGGCATTAAATCAAGCGGAGCCAGTTAATAAGCCCGGCCTACCCGTGCAGAGCTGAGGGTGGTGTTGGTCATGAAGCTGGCTGAGGACGAGGTCAGGGTGTCCGGGTACGACACCATGGACAGGGAGTCCTGTTGGAGTGCCGTGGCTCCGGCTGTCCCCTGTCGCGCTTTTAGAGCCTGAATTTCACGTCTCAGCACCAGCCCGTCAAAGTGCTCCAGGTCCTGCGGGGTGACCAGGCCTCGCACCTCTGACAGCAGAGAGAACTGAGGGCGGAAGGGGCAGAGGGGAGAAACAAGAGGGGAGGGAAAGGTGAGACGTGACAGACTTTGGGTGGGGCAGTGGTGGAAATAGTATTAAGATCCCTAAAGTAATAGTACCCCACTGTGAAATTACTCCACTACAAGTAAAAGCCCTGCATTCAAGAATACTTAAAAGTACAAAATTGCCAGCTTTAAAATGTACTTCAAGTATCAAAAGAAAAAGTACCTGTTATGCAGAGAAGTCATACTCAGATTTTTTTATGCATTTGTATTGATTTATTTATGTATGATCCATTTATAAAATGGAATTCTCAAGTAAAGAACAAGTATGTAAAAATTGTGCTCATGTGCTAGAGGGTTAAATGTACTTCGTGTCATTCTATCACCAGGGTGGTTTGTAACACTAATTCATCTTAAAACCAAGACTGAATCACAGTTTATCCTACAGTTGTGCTCAACTGGAACTGTAGTTTCATCCAAACAGGTTTTTAAATCTGTTTAATGGTTTCCTTCCTCTGAACTAAAAAAAAAATAAAAAAAATATGAAGATTAAAGTGACAGTTCCTGAGAAGTTAAAACTTCTATTATATTTGAATTTGAGTTTAAAGGCGTAAAAAAGGAGCATTCCTTAGAAGAAAATAAGGGAAAGCTTACTGCTACAGACTTTTTTATTTATTTTTTGTTATCCTGTTTTTTTCCCAATATAATGTGGATGTTTAGAATTAGTCCTAGAGAAATATAATGTGAAAAGATTGACGTCCTATTCAAATCAATGTTTCCAGCTTCAGGTGGGATAGATGTTTCCCGCCTCGTGGGATGGGTTTCTACTTGTGTCCCAGGGTGGGTCAGAGATGCAGCAAACCTGGGCGGACATGGCTCAGGTAAATATGCCATTTTGGGCCCCAAGGCATCACCTGACAACGAACATTAATTACTGATTTAATCCACATAGGTCTTTTTCACAACAACAGTGCTTGTAGATCTGTTGCATTTAGGTGTCAAAACTACTTAATTGAGTTTAGGCAAGAAAGATTCCAAAAGTTAGGACATTATGTGTATATTTACAAATAACTAAAGTTTATCGGTTTGAACAAAAAATATACGGTATTTATACTTTTTTTTTTAATTGAATATACAGTCAATGGACTTGGTGTTAATGTGAATATTTCACAAACAGCTGAGCTACTGGGATTTTCTCTACAGTTTACAGAGGATGAAAAATATCCAGAGAGCCTTGATGCCTTGTTGATGCCAGAGGTCAGAGGAGAATGGTCAGACTGGTTCAATAGGAACTCAGATAACAAATCGTTACAACCAAGGTCTGCACAAGACCATCTCTGAACACACAACACATCCAACCTTGGAGCAGATAAAGACCACCCTGCCACTTTATTAGGTACACCTTGCCAGCTGATAAACTGTGCGATGAGTATCCCAAAGGACGATCAAAAAATCACATTCTGTTTTGTTTGCTTTTTTCAGTGATGGAGGAAGTACTGTAAATCATGGTTTGGCTTTAATAAGGAGTAAATCACAGAAATGATCACAGGAGAATCTCCTGGAGTAAAGTGTGTCTGTCATGTAGCCAATGAGACTGTAGCTAGAACAATTTCAGACAACCACGTTGCATGTCCATTCTACTCTTATTCTATTTCAATCGATGGACCCATCTATGGCCTTTTATGGAGTCATAATTCTGAATCTCATTCGTTCTGGCCTTTACTGGTTATATGGGGATGTAAACAAAAAGATTTGGTGTGTATCATGAAATTGACTTTTGCGTGATGCTTGCAGAATAAGGTTTAAATCTACACCAAAATTTTAATCCAAAACGAAAACAAACCCTTCTCCTATTGAAGATCTATTCCTGTTTTACTTAATAAAACAAAAAGGAAAACATGCCATGCAGGGAGGAAGTTGTACGGTAGCTCTAAATACAGCACAAGGCAGCTGGAGAAAGTGTTCTGTGGGTGTATGTACAGCAGTGTACTTGAAAAATCGGAAATAAAATGCTTTTTGATTTATTGTGTTTTTTACAAGGTGAACGACTGCAGACTGTGAGAAAATCAAAAGACTTTTAAGAGCTGGGGATGAGGCAAAAAACAAAAAAAAAACAACATAGTGTGAGCATCTGCAAAAAGTACCTGGGCATAAATCATAAATCTCAGAAGGGCTCAGCAAACTTCAATTCAAACCTTGAAGCAATCACAAACACAGCCTGTACAGAAACACCCGAGTTCTGCATAAAGGAAATTGATTCTCTTTTGATCTCTCTCCTCTCAGGCAGCCCTGCTTCGTTCTTCACCTTTGCGTGTGTGTTGAGCAGCTCGAAGAGCGCCACCACTAGCTGCTCCACGCCGATGTGTCCGTCCCGGTACTCCTCCACATAGTAGCCCATGGTCTGCCGCTCCGACTCTGTCAGCAAGTGACGCGCCTGCTCCTCCAGCATGGCCCGGGACTGGTTCACCAGGCTGGACAGGGTCACCTGTGAGCCGGCCACGCCTTTATAAAACCCAGGCTGGTGAAGAGAAGACAAAAAGACAGGAGGGAGAGAAAATATTACACCTTTTTCATGTTTGAAATTAAGTTTCAAATATATTAATTATATTTTGATTTTAATCTTCATTTTGGGGGTGATGGCATGAGAGAAAAAGGATGATGAGGAAGAGAATGGAGGGAGGAGGAGGTGAAGAACAGGTCAGAGAGAGCAGTGTCAGCAGCTGTAATGTAGGATTTTATAGAGACAGGAGAGGAGGACGGTTTAGTGAAGGATGAGCACCGAATGGAGAAGGAGAGCATGAGGGTGGAAAAGAGGAGTGAAAAATGAGAAAGGAATGAGGAAAACAACATGTAGAAAAGGAAGAAAGAGGGGATGAAGAGGGATTCAGGAGTAGAAGGGTGAAGGGGATTGGACTTTAATCCCTGAACATGGCCCATATACTCACAGCCTGATGTCACATAAAAATGTGCAGCTCTCTCAATCTTAACAGGTATATTGTATTAACTTTATTTTTTTAACTGTCATTTTTTTTTATAATGCTATAATTTAGATTCCTAACATTCACTGTATTCATTTGTTATAGCTTCCCCCAGTCCAAAGATACATGTTTCCTTTCCCTGCTTACAATTGTTTTGATGTTGCTGAGTGTTGGTGATATTGGCTGTGATTTACAGCCAGGTCAAAACAGATTTTCAAGTATTTTCAAGAACTAAAAAAGGTTGAAGTTCAAACACAGCTGGCGATGCAGGCTGTCCAAATACATAGTCAGATGATTAAATAGATTTTATGAATTGTTGTCACCATAGATGTTTCATAATATTGTATGACATTTGAATATTTATGGCAGTTTTAAATAAAATCTGTTTTATTGTCATTATTAGGTCATAGCTTTGATATAATTCATGGTTCATTATATCATCTGCGTGAGCATGGTAAAAACTTTGTCTAATGAGAAATGAATACATGTAGGAAATAAATCCTGACTGAGGATGCCATAATTCATGAATTAACAGGTTTTCAAACAACAGTTAAAAATCAAAAGACAATAATAATTTGACATGTATCATGATTATGTGATGAACATTTTTTATGGTGTTAATATTTACAGATATATCACCCAGCCCCAGCTAAATTAGTGAGGATGAGGTAGTTGATGAGAGAGGAGGAGGAGTAGGAGGAGGAAGTGATGGATAGTGAAGAAAGAGTGGAGGAACAGCGAAGACCCAGAGGTGACGGAGGAGCGTGAGGAGGGTCAGAGAGGAGACAAAGGCAGCGAGCAGATCAGCGTGGACAGAAACAGAACTAGGACATTAATTACACCCACAGACACTGAACTAACCATCAGTCTTATTGTCCCAAATGTATAAATTATCATCCTTCCTTCTTCCTTCTGTCCCACCATCATCTATTATCATTAATGCTTTGTGGCACTCACACCACAGCTTGCAGCAGGGCAAGAAACTGTGCTGCTCACACATGTGGGTGGCAGGATTTTTTTTTCCCATCCCAGCTTTCATATCCATCCCCGGTGTGCCAGCTGGCTTCCCTGCCAATCAGAAGGACGGCACGGTGGCACTTGAGAAACAGATGAGCTGCCAATATCACTTCTCTGCTCCATATCTGCTCCTCTATTCACTCTCTCCCCGTTCCTCCTCTCTTCTAAGTTATCTGCTCGCGAGCACGCAGCTTTTCTTTAATTAACTCCTTAATCAAAGACACCACTTCAAAGTCACAGCTCCGGGGTCTGTGTCTGCCTGCGTTTGTACGGGACGGAAACAGGAGGGAGAAACAGGCCCGCCGCCGTCCTCCCCTCCTCCTCCTTCACTCTCCGCATCACCTCGTCCTCAACTCTTGCTCGCACTTGTCTGTCTATATCATCAGCAGTAGTTGTCCCAGTGTCCCGGTCCGCATGGAGCCAACTGTTTAATGTCCAAGGTGAACCCTGGTGCTACCCTGCCTGAATCTTAATCACCTCGATGCTTACCGCGAAAATTTCTCTAAAGCATCCGTGTCCCGGTTACTTAACTCAAGGACGCCGTGGAGCGAACCAACGGGACCACATGAGGCATCTGAGCAGTCAGTCTGTCTCTCCCTGTCGTATCAGAGGGCAGATTGGCACTTGAGGGAGCTAATGAAATCGCTCGTCACTCAACTGGAGTGGAACACCTGCAGTTTCCTGCTAATGAGGTCTGCCTGAGAAGGCGATGCAGGAGGACGGAAAGAGGAAGGCGTTTTTACAGTTAACGGACATCCAGCGATGCTGCTTTGTTTGTTTTGGACTTGATCCACTTCTGAAGTCATTCTCTGGCTGGGTTTCCTCAATGCCAGATAACCTGATTGGACCTTTTATCGCATTGACCAACAACTGCAAAAACCAATGTCGACATGCAATTGATAAAGTCCAAATCAGATAAATCTGGACCTGAAAATACCAAGCACCTTATCTCTACTATAGCTTGTATTCATTTAATGATACAAACAAAGAGAAGAAAAAAGTTTGGATCAAGTAAAAAGGGCATTTTCCAAAAGGTTCCCTCCTCTGTGTTTTGTAGAATACACCTCGACAAATTTCTACATTAACTGAAGGGACACAAAAACCACTTTCCCCTGCACTCTGTGGCTGTTAGGGTCACTCCACTCCACCACCATGCTAATGTGTAAACACGGCTCAGTATATCTCATCTCATGACTTTTATGCAAAAGGTTCCCTGAATAACAACATCAAATGGCCAGCTGAGCTGCTGGGTTGAATAGACCCACATGGTGGCCAGAAAACTCTTTGTGGCAACAAACAAAACAAACAGCATAAGCAGCCCTGCTGGATTCAATGAGGCTGAAATAGAAATCTTGCAGAAATGAAGCAGGAAGTGTGACTGGTGGGTTCTAGCAAGCTGCTCTTAAAAAGGTCTATAGCAATTCAGAGAAACAAACAGGTGAGGGTCCATGAAGGCTGAAAACAATATTAGCAACTAGGCAGTATAACCAGACGTCTATAATGCAGGTGGTGGACTGCAGCTAATGCAGCAAATGAATATGTCCATATGAAGGTTTAAGGAGAGACAGCACTAATGAGCTACAGCTATAGATCATCTGCTTTATTCATTTAAATGTCTTTGTTTGGCAGGTGTATGTTTAGACTTTAACCCCCAAAAAGACTATTCCACTGCAGTCTAGGTTTAGCACCTTTTTGACTACCTTTTCTAAATATAGTTTGTTTATTTCAGCTTCGTATATTCAGATTTCTTTAGACTACTTGCTCCACTCAGTAAATTGAATCAGGTCAACTGGACATAGATTTAGTCTTGAAGACGTTTCGCCCTTTATCCAAGAGGCTTCATCAGTTTGCGTTGTCCCAAAGACTAGCTGCCTAGTCCTGATTCATTTTACTGAGTATACTTTGACCTGGATGAATGAGATGATGCACAGATACTACTTGCTCCATTTTCAAGACGGACGGGTCCCTGTCTGTACTGGTGAGGAGTGGAGTAAAGCTCTAAGGCTTTGGCCACGAGCAAACTTGGCCTTAAGCATTTCCAAGCAAACTTAAAGCTGGCAGCGTTATCGAACAACCAGACCAAAAGAAGACTCCAAGCAGACGGGACCCCAGCGCCCCAGTCATAACAATCCTACCATTTCTGTACCATCACAGCCTTAACTGCAACTGTTTCTCAAGTTCATCCTTTCCATGGACAAAAATGGGATGGGTGAAACATCCCTGCTCTTGGACCCAAGGGTCAGTGTTTTTGTCCCTTGTGAAAAGTCACTGTTGTCATTCAGAGTCAACCAGCATACCTGCATCCAGTAGTTAAGTGCAGAATTAGTTGTTTTTACCCCTAACTCAGTTCATTTTTCCTGACCTTAATAATGTGGTTCTGTTGCCTAAATTAATATTTCCATTAATCGTGGAGGGTTGTTTTATAAAGCCACAACCCATGTAAGAAGCAGAAACGGATACACTTCCATATCTGAAGTGGAGGACTCTAACCACAATCATTGACATCTGCTGAGTTGAGAGTGAGAATGTTTTGCTTATCATCCAACCAAACTTCCAAACTTAGGTTGTGATAAAAACTCAGCCATCCCCAACTTTAAATCACTTACTAAAAAAGAAGAAAACCCAAACAATGGCAAAACACTGCCGGCTTAAAGTGTTTGTGTGTGTGTTTTCTAGCTCCTGTTCCATAACAAAATAAGATTCGTGCTAAACTGAAGATTTCCTTGATTTCTCAGGTCTGCCTGTGTTTGCAAACAACATTAGGACATTATCTATCTCGCAGGGAGTTTAGGCACTGAAAATAAAAACAGGACAAGGAAAATCTCTAAAAAGAAAGAGGAGGAAAGATTGCCATGCCAACGATATAAAAATCGATTGCACATGATGGTGGCACAGATTGCGTCTGACCTTGCAGGGCAGATGTTGGTATTAAACTTGAGGCCTACAGAGAGAACAAGTGTACCGCTGCCACGTTGTTATATTACAGTCATAGAAACACCCGATAAATTAGCTTCTCTATTCCATCACCTATTCCCAGCTGACAGAACTTTAGGGTCTATATGTAAACTTTATGAGGGTCTCTGCAAAGCCGGGAAGTTATGAAAACAGACATGTTTACTAGCTCCCTGACACTCCACAGTGAAGTTGACGGATACCTATATTACCTGGGCTGACTGTGCACTGATTTAATCATGTTACGAGCTGTAATGCTCCTTCAAGACATGGAAAAATAAGAGCCTTTCATTGATACAGTAACTAGAAAAGAAATGTGTTCAAGCCATGGAATCAGATCTTGTTTGAGGCTTGATGACAAAGCTAAAACCAGCCTCGAAATCATTCTGAACACAGCGACAGGAAGCGAAATCTCCTCCAGTCCTTATCGTAATTTAGAACTGCTAATCAACTCATGGAAGGGAGAGATAGTGGTCCCTTATCATTGCAACAGCATCTCTCAACCCTCTGTGCTGTGACTGTGTGTGTGTGTGCGTGTGTGTGTGTGTGTGTGTATGTTTTGTGCCAAGAACAGCCACGACTGCTCAACTGTTTCCTGCCTCAGAAATCTAATTATTAGCATGCATTATATAATGTATTATATATCACATATTATATAAGAGAATCAATACATGAGGCTGGATCAGAATGTAATGTTTTAGGCAATTACTTGATGGTCCTGGAGGACTGGCGGATTCACAGCGTGCAGCCAGAGAATATATGTCGTCATAGATATAGAGCAGCTAATGATTGACGACATTTATTAAACAAAACATCATACAGGGACAGATATAGTCTGTACACAGTCAGCAAGGATATTGATGGATGTGGTTGCAATTTAGGGGTAATGAGTCAAATTATTATTTAAAAATATAAAAACAATATCCTTGTTTATTCTTTTTTTATTTTAATTTCATCTGTTGGTGGTACATGTCAAGTACCTCACAGTTAATTATAGCAGAGCCACTTTCATAAAGATGCACCCGACACTTCGACCCTTTTTTTTTTAACCCTTTAACTGTATTTTAAGGAGGGACAGTGACTCTTTAAGGGGAGACAGCAGGTCAGCAGTAGACACAGAGAAGAGGTTTACATCACCTGAAAGATGGGACCCTAAAGGATAACTAGATATTCATTAAAGTTGAAGTTTCAGTGTTTGGGCATAGAACATTATAATGGAACCACATGATGGCCACTCGCATGCTTATGTGTTGCATAGGTTATTGCTGCAATTTTTGTTTTGGTACCATTCCTAATTCTTGAGAACTGCTAAAATTTCTTCCAAAAACATCATGATTATACACTAGGACCTTAAATAACACCTCTGAAAAACATATGCTGTTATATAGCATCAAACACTTTCAAAATTTAGTGTTTGGATGACACACTTCTGTCCCGAAGACTGAAACCCCATTTTTTGTCAGTATATAGACAAAACCTAGACATTTACTGAATGGCCCAGCTCTGTACTTTGTGGGGGTAAAGTTGCATGAGGCTGATGTTATCCTAGAGGTCACAGCAGCTCATTTTATACTGCATTTCAAGATTCAAAAAATGTTCTCATTCAATCGACCACAGTTCCAGTTTTCCTGTCAGAAATTACACTACTTAGCCATACACCAATATGCAGAAATATGTAAATGCACCGCTTTAGAAAAGGCAAAAATAACACATATCCAGACTTTACTTTTACAGGCTCCATCAAGCTTCAATGTCATAGTATAAATGAAGTATTTATATTGCTCCTGAGCTCTCATTTGATATTCTTATTACTCTTCAAATCAGTCAGTAAAGAGCTGTGTGCAGATATATTTCCGCTGCAGGCTTTAGACTGTTGCTGCAGTCATCTTGGACATATCAATGCACATCAGTGAGGAGGAAAAGAGGCTGATGGAGAAGGTTTTTAAAAGAACACTTTTAAAGCATCACTGCAACACTTGAAGTCAGTTTTCCACACAAGAGGAAACCATGGTGTTGGTATAAATAAAAGTACATTCATGATGGTTTCACATAGGTCCTTGGGTGATACTGCATCATGTGAACAGGTACCTGTGTGTTATAAAGTGACACCAACAGTTCCTGACCACGTGTCCATATGCAACAAGTGGGGGTGAGATAGCAAAAAGTTGCAGAAAAATTATGAGTTGGATGGTAAAATGGTGGTCGTATTGGTATTGGTTATATTGTTATGAAAAACACAAAGGGATGCGTCCTTGGGTTTTTTAAAACCCAGTGTGATTGGTGAATAAGTCAGAAACAAGAGAAAAACAAAATAGCTGCATAGTTCAGCTGTGTTAAAAAGAAAAAAACAACATTCAGATGGTGCTTCAAAATCCTAACCCTAACCCTAGTCTCAACATATCCTTTTATTAGAACTCACAAGAACCAGCCATTATAAATCTCGGAAATTTAAATGTTCTTTTATTGACCAAACTTTGCATACTGACCAATTATCCCTCATCATTATCAAATAATGGTTAGTGAAATGAAAACGGCAATCCGGAGACATCTGGAGAGAAACTTAACTGTGTGTGAAATAGAGCAGGTTGTTATTATGGAGGCTGATCCCAGTGGGCTTCCCTGTCTGCTCTGATTATCTTAATTTGCTTATGATCAATAAGAAAAAATGAGTTGAGTGAAAGGATGTCACAACAGCCAGCAAGCTGCCAGGTTAGATACACAAACCTCCCAGAGGAGGTAAGTGAAACACAGGCTGCTTTTCTTTGTGTAAATTGTAAATAGAGCAAAACAAGCACTTCTAAAAACAGTGGGCCTTGGTGTGAAGTATATTCATTACAAGTGTAAGCCAGTGCCACATCCGATTAAACCGCCTTATTGTATCCTGACTCACAGATGCATTAGCAACACACACCTCTGTGGTGCAGTATGTTGTTTTTTTGTTGTTGTTGTTTTTTAGTTTGTTGTTTGTTTGTGTAAACCTGAATGAAATTATTTGCAGCCTTGTGGTACAGGCACAGTTAATACTAATTGTATTATGCGGATTTAGATTTATAAAGCACATTCATTCTTCTATAGAAAGTATTTATCATTCATTTCGAACTGTGGATTTCATTCAGCCATTATCCACTAAGTGTCTATTTCTTTTAATTCTGCTTCAACCATGATTTTCTCTCCAATCAGTGGGAATCCAGCTTCATTTCTGTTCTCTGTTGCTCACGCTGTTTTGTAAATCAATCATGAATTGTGTTCACTGGCAGGTGGATTTTATGTGGAGTGTCCAAAAGTACCTCGCTACTGCACAACAGAAGAGGCCCGAGAATTACATCTGTCCTGTTTGCCAGATAGCTTTGCGAAGCATCAGTTTTCAAAGCTGAGGGATTTATCTTGTTGATAAAAGCAGAATATCTTAAGGTTCAGCTTGCTGCCTCTCAGTTTTCCTTGAGTACCAGCAGTTTTTCAGTTTGTCTTTGAATACCTGCAGCTTTCAATGGAATTTTGAGCTTTTCAATTGTGTGCTCACCCGCTGACACTTAATTTGTCATTTCTATTTATTTTTTCCCTGGGATCCCTTTACTGATCAATGTGCCCTTTCACCTTGGTGTATCTTAAAATTTAACCTCTTCAATCATGTAATGATACCTGTGCCCATGTCCAAGGTTCTTTCTTTCAGATGCTTTATCGATCTTTGTTTTAACGACCTGCCCTTACGACAGTAAAGATATTGGTATCATATGAAACTAGATGCTCTAAGGAATGTTTTTGTCAGAAAGGGAGTAAAACACTGATCTAAAGTAAGTCTAAATTTTGACAAGGGCAATATGAAAATGGCAGTTTTCACAGCAGTCTAAACCTCAAGATACTGAATGAAAATCTATGATGCTCTAATTTTACAGGCATACCCACTTTATGCTAATCACCAGCAGTTCTCTAATGCAATAAGAATGTATTTTTAGCTATTTTATTTGAATATTTCTGTGTTCTGGGCTCCATAAACATCATGAAATTGTATAAATTGGGCATGACTGGAAAGCTGAGCCTGTAGTGGATACAGATGGCACATTTGTATTCATGTGTGATGAAGATATTCATCATCATCATCATCATCATCATCATCATCATCATCATCATCATCATCATCATCATCATCATCA
>JAOWBC010000711.1:18308206-18328148 GCA_028566105.1 Hypoplectrus providencianus
ACACACTCACACATCCTACCACTTGATGTGTTTTATCTAGAAGATCAAAAGAGCCCATCAAACAACATGTATTTCATCAAGGTCAGCCTAAAGGATGCAGGTTTGAAATAGGTTCGCAGCATGAGGTCCACACAGCGTGGTACAAGACCAACCAGATCATAGTGTTGATACCTAGTAATAACAGTCAGGATCACAATCACTTGAGTGAGGAGTGCCTGGCTGTAGAGGGGTTGTAGAGGACAGGAGCACATAAAAACTGCAGGTTTGAAGGTACTGACACAGTTGACCCCTCGCTGTGTTACTGACACACCATCAGTACAAACGGGGCTTCTCTGCTCTGGGGTTTGTTACTGCATTTATGTTATGTGCCAGCAAATATTAAGACATTCCCAAAATCAAACTTTGCATTCGGCAGTTTATTTTATTATAAACATTTTGATATGATATTTTATCTACAGTATGTTGCTGATGTTGTCTGCTTACACATGTTGTGATTTCGATGGTTATTTCTTTTTTGAAAACAATCCACATTGCAAATAGTATTGCTAATACTTAAATAAGTTTTTTTTGTAATTACCGTTTTCATTGTTGTTCAGACCTATACCTTCTACAAGTAATGCACTTTAATTTGTAGACATACCATGCAATTGTGAACTGTGGGTGACCTTATCTTTTTTCAAACCTAACCTAAGTAATTATATGTCACAACAACACACGTTTAAAATGGTGACGGATTCACAACAATAAATAGACATCATATAACCTCTGGTATGAGGAGCATCCTGCTTACAGTGTAAATTTCCTTTAAATATATAAAATTATAATTGAGTGTGTGTTCTGGCCTATATGTCTATAGACTCTGAGTCTAGGAAAAGTAATTAAAAAAAAAAAACATGCTTGATTAGCTGTTTCAGTCACCTCAGCAAATATGCTATGTCTCCGATGCTGAACTCTGTGCTTATTATACGGCAGACAAAGGTGTCCTCTCATATTTTAAAGACCTGCTTCAGGGCATTATAACCTTTGTGGCTGGAGTGTGAATATCTCTTTAAAATGGAAAATGCGAAATTGCTGCAATTTGTGAAGTCCAGGGGCACAGTATTGTCTTGATTGTCTTGGCAATACTGGCTGAACATCACTTCACTGATCTGCAGTAAATAAGAGATACAGGGGCTGGTTAGTGGAGCAAAACTAAAATCGTATTGTTGAGATGTTTTTTTGACAGCCACGAAAGAAAAGAGGAGAAAATGTACCAACTATAAGTCTTGAAGCTAATGATAAAGATTTCTTTTGAAAGTCATAATAGGCTTCTTCTGTGCTCTGTCATCATTGAGGGCTTTCTAAATGAGCTGTCAGTGTAATGCCTCACATCTGATGAGGCTTTTATGTGGCATTTGCTTTTAACCCTGAGTGGATTTCACTGTGTCTCATAAAGGTTATTGATCCCTGACACTAACTCAGCTGGGAAATCAGGACGAATCAAACTGCATCTGCATGCTTCGGTTTTAGGTTTAGGATTTTGGTATGAAACCTGAGCACTGTAATTGCGTTTGGCGGGGACGCGCAGACTCTGAAAGGGCAGATGTGTGATTTGTGAAACAAAAACAGCAGTCTTAAAACTTCAAAGGTTTGGATTGAACTTGAGACCTTATTCACGTCACCTTGATTTCACACTGAACTGTGCAGTTAAGCAGAATGGCAAAACAAAGAATCTAAAAAAGCATTTAAAACAAAAAAAGGTGCATGACACTCAAACAGTGCTGTACAATGGGAAACAGACAGGGCAGCAAATATAGTAAACCAATATCTCTGATCGCTCTTTTCCAGTGTTATTTTTAACAGTGTCACCCAGTCAGGTCCACAGCCCCGACCTAAAGTTCTGGCAGTCTTTCATCAGAAGGAGTTATTTCTCTGCACATGCTGGATAAGGGACTGGATAGAAAGGTAAGTGTCCTGTAAATCCTCGGAGAGGATGAAAGCAACCAAGTGGTCATAAATTCTGCAGGCTGACTATAGTGGAGGCTGCTGAGGAGCAGAAAATGCTTTTTCACACACGCAACTACCACACAGAGTGTGTAATGCTGCTGGTATTACAGGCATTGAATCCAGAGATGATGTTATACACACGCTGTTGGAGCTGCAGCGCGCTGACTGAGGTGATAATGTTTATACATGATTGGTGGGGACAGTACATGACCGTGCTCATTATTGGTTTAAGTGCTTTTAAATTATCCTGTGTTCCCTCTTTTAGTTTCTTATTCACAAAGATGGATGAAGTGATATACATGAATGATATACAAGTGGTTTTGCAGAAAATGGTCAGTTTCAGTTGTGGCACGATGATATACAAAGAGAATGAACAGATGCAGATTCACCATAAGTGAGAGCATATATAATATACCCTGCACCTCTATGGACACAGCAGATCAAGGATATGGGAAAATGAGCTGTAAAAAAGCTAAAATGCTGTAAATCTGAAAAAAGGGGGAAAACATTATATTTCTACTTTTAAGGAAAAAAAAGAATATATACAAGTTAAGTTAATATGTTATACATACTGAATATATAGGTTTGACAGAATGTTTGTTAGATGACTGTTCATGTCAGTGGAGTGTTCCTAGTTAAGCTGTGGAGGATTCTCTAAAGAAAAAGGTTTGTGCAACCACTTTACCACTATTTCTACCGATGCTGAAATGAGACATGCAGAGTAAAGTTATAAAATATCACAATTTAAAGCTTAGATTAAGTTATTTTCCGGATGGAAGCCTCCATTACACAGGATTTGTTCAAGGATCTCCATAAATTTAGATACCAAAAGGTATTTTCTGTTCTTACGGTTTCTGGCTATGATAACTTGTATCCAAGAAGCAGAGACAGTCAGAATCTAGAAATTTGATGAAAATGTTTATTAAAACTGTAACATTCACAGGGGAAGAAGAAAAATTCTGGAAAGAAATGCAGCTCATAGTAAGTTTTACCTGTTTGTGTCCTGACAGTTCTTTCCTAACACAAAACAAAGTGCCTAAACCCAACCAGACCTTAACTACACAGTTTCTAGACAAAACCTTATTTGATCTTCAAGTATATGATGCTTTGTCTGTTTGGTGACTAGATTTGGCAGCCTGCATAGCGTGGAAACACTGCAGCATCTATTAAATGTCCTGCAGATTGGTTTGGCTCTTTTATCTCAGAGTTGCTGATAACGTAGGCCCCTTATACAATCCATCTTAGTTTTTCCATCTGAAAAGGCCATCTGAGACAAAAAGGGCACTGGAGTGTGCATTGTAGGGCACACAGGTTAAAACAAAGTCTATAAATTACTTTTTTTTACACCGAGCCTGGTGGAAATGTGTTCCTCCTCCTCTCAGAATACCTCCCACACCCACCTCCTCTCCCTCTGTTCTCCCTCAGTCCTTTGCCTCCCCGCTCTGTGAGAGGACTGTCCATCAGGGCTTCCGTAATGAAAAGTGAGCTCTCCCTCTCACCTTCCTCCTCCCTCTCATCCTCTTTCTTTTTCAGCCGTCAGCCACTGTCTCCTCCAACTTTCCTTTTCTTATTTCTCCATTACAACACACAACACACTCTCTCTCTCTCTCGCTTTGCAAAGTCACAGTCAAAGTCAACAGTAAAGACAGTGGAAGTACACTGTAGAGTGAGCGAGTTAAGAACAGCTTCATAGTGAAGGGTAATAACACAAGGAAGTGCTCTTGCTGATGGGGTGGTTTTTGATAGCTTTGGGAGCATTAAAGGTATAATATGAGGGATATCATGAAAAAAACAAAATGTTTAGACTCACACAAAAATAATCCCTCTCAATCATTGCTTATGACTGACTAGAAATGTGTGTTGGTGTGTGTATCTGCAGATAAGCTACCTTCTTTTCTTAATATTTTGGGATGATGCGTCAGAAAATGTCAAAATGTCTATTTAAATGACTATCATGGGTAAGTGCTGCTAAGCCTCTTTCCTGACTAGTTACTGTGGTATAATGTTAACCTAGTTTATTGTTAATATTACTCTAAATTGTACCACAACCAGTTGAGACTATATACCTACTAGAAAGATGTTTACTGAGGTAATAAATCATATGAGAAGTAGGCTTATTTTCTCATAGATAACTATACACTCCTTTGATGGAGAGCTGTCCCCTTAAAATATATTGCGCCTTTAAGGCACTTCTGATTCTTGGAAACATCCCAACTATGTGAAAGGCTGATTCTGTAGCAGGTTCTCCCTGTATAGATGTCCAAGGTTAACAGTCTAATAGCCTAGTCAGGAGTTTGGAAACTCAGACAACAACTCCACAATGCTTTATTGTGGAAATTGGCCATTGAAGGATGCCAGACTTCCAGGAGACAAACACAAGAACCCAAATGTGAAACTATTTTTTAATCACTTCATAAAAATCAGCCAATAAGTTAAACCTAAACTGCAGTAATTGTTGAAAATAACCACATTATGATACTGTGACTGTCCATGAGCTTTTCTCTTAGACTTTAAAATGTGTTTCGAGGTGAAAGGTGAGACTCAGGTACAGCTCAGACATTCCTAATCAATGACAAGAGTCATCAGTGACACTGCTGACCCATCGTCACTCTTCTATTCCATTTTCCAGCCCAGTGGTGGTGTTAACAGACAGATAGATTATCATGTCCCGAGAGAAACACACAAACACACAGATAGTGTTTAGCGCACACACATATACACACACACAGAGGAAATGACTTGTTGTTAATCTCACCTTCCCTGCTGCAGAGGCTCCTTTGTCCATCGAGAAGCTGCAGAGAAACAGAAGAGGACAAATTGATCACTGAGGGACAGAAGTTAGAAGTTGTCAGTGTAACCTGGCATATAAACTGTATCTTGCTGTACTTCATGTTGTAAAATGTGAAATGAAATGTGAACTTAACCTCTGTTACAATCATATGATTATTATAGCCAACTATGTACAGATAGAAGACAGGAAGTGGTGAATCAATATAATGCAGGGAGAAAAAGTTACATGATAAAAGACTTGGATGAACCTGCACACAGCAGACATCATCAGAAAGCTCAGATTGGATGAGAGCCATACCAAATGAAGGAAAGCATTGTTCCCCTCAACATAAGCAAACTGCCCAGTGTGGATGCAATCATTATTATAAATTAACTTGTCCTTCAGACCACCTACTAAAGGGCGACCCAAACGAAAGCAAGCAAGAGTCTAGACTAGAGGACTGTAACTATTTTGTGCGGGGTTGCATTCACGACCTCAGGACAAAGACATTAATGAATCACTGCGATTTTGCATTGGCTGAGAGAGTAAATGTGTTTGAGAGGGGCCATCTTTTTATAATGCGATTTCAACTCCAATCATAGACTGTATAAAACTAACTGGCCATCGCCCACTGGTTTGTGGACTCTGGCTCTGAAGCTTTGAGTTCTGTGTTTTGGTTGTTGCCATCTTCCACTACTGTAATTCAAATAGCTGACTCTGCAGAAGTAGGGCCAATTTTTCATAGACTTCCACACAATCTGGCCATTAGAAATTTTAGGGATTTCCATATGACTGCACTAGGGAGGTTAAGTCCAATGTGTACAAGGATGCTCCACGAGCATAACACGTCTAACTGACTTTAGCCTATTTTCCCCTTACAAGATCAACTGTTCCCAGGGGTCTATTTAAATGGTGTTAAAAATCTGGTTGTGGCTATAAAACATGGAGAGGCTGTCACATACCAACTCAAGAACATTAAGACCCGGCGGACAACTATTTTCAGACTTAAAAAATAGCCTTTGATTGTTCTTGATATGATCATTGGAACAGAGCAATTCACTGGCAACACAAATTCCCTCACTGAGAAACTGCTCTCTCTATCTCACACATACAAGAACTCAGACACACATATATCTTGAAGCTATGGTAAAGACGATGTAAAATATCCTGACTGTCAGCTTTTCACTTTTCAAAATAAATTTCTCAGTTATCACTGGGTGATAAATGCATGGTACCACAGATTCTTAAATCTTCGTCATGGCTTTCATGTTTACTTAGATGTGGCAGAAATTGCTGCGCAGACAGACATTTATCACAAGAAATGTGAAATGTCTTCCAGTCAAGCTTTTCAATAATGTAAAGCACCGACATTGAAACGCATCACAAACACGCACCAACACTCTCTGTGCAAATATAAACTAAAGTGGTTTGAAATGTATCATTTTTTCAGCCCTGTATTCCTGACTGAGTGAAATGACTCCACTAGATGTCTTTACATCCTCAAGTGCACACGAAGTAATAGGCTTTAAATCCATGAGTAAATGCGACAATTCAAAGCGCTGCCTTCAGGGCCAGGAAAGAAAAAACAAAATATATATAATTAAACCAGAGTCAGAAAAATACTGCAGTCCTACCTGCAATGGCACATTAAACTCAGCATGGAGACCTGTTTGAGATTCAGATTCAATTAGCCTGATTGGCTTTTAAGACCAGCTCAGCCGTTTCTTCTGTCCTCATACTGATCTTTCCAATGTCTCCACCCTGGCTGCCGTCTTTGTACTGCCAGATAATTGATGAAATGCAATTTGCAGCACTATTATTTCACTCATTCTGAATGAATAACAAAAAAAAAAAATAACCATAGAAGTTTACAGTTTGTAAAATGGTAAAGTTGTAACATAATACTAGGGTATCACCTGTTCTAAAACAACAGATATCTGCACATGCACAAACTTAGGGAAATATGAAAAGATTTTGGCAATGGTAATTTTTGGTAGAGGTGTTCTGCTTTCATTCTGTTTGTACTCTGAGTGATGGTAACCAAACACATGCATGCATGCTTTGGTTACATGCAGGTAAACAGTCTGTGTAGAGAGCAGAAGGTCAGAACAGGTCAGAATGCAATCTCATGACCCGGCCACTTTAAATCTGATTATCTACAGAAAAGAATCCAAATCCAATCTTGATTATGCTGTTTACAATGGCCAGCACATAGAAGAGGAAGCCTTGGCCCGATCATCCATCATGCAGATATCCACTGTCTTTACTGGAACCTTTGAAATAATGGGTGTTTCCCTGAGATTAAATTATTTTTACCTGTTATATGTTGCATATTTAGATTTTTCCTTTTAAGATTGTTTTAAGATGTACAGTATAGAAAAAATCAATGCTCTGTAGCATAGATGTGCATGAATTCATGACAGTTCTGTTAGTGTGATATTAGGAGTGGCATTTGAACGTGAGATTTGTTTAGTTTTTTTTAACTTCCATTTTCACATGCATTTGTGAAATTGCTCCATTATTTAAACAGAACGCTACAGACAGCAGCTGCAAAAAAGGCTAAAAGTGTCAATGTATGTCCAATAAAAGTGCTTCACTACTCTATAGGACGATGGCAAGGTTGCTATTATCCTTTTCCCATATGACAACACCGTCAACACAGAAACTTTAGCGAATAAAAGCCTCCCTCTGCAGCCAGTCTCTCCACTTTTAGAAAAGCTTTTTTTTCTTGAGGAAAAAAGTGCTTTGGTTTATGAGTTCTTCTTTTATTTGACTGTCAGTAGTCATTTCAGCCAAATGGAAACACGAACAAGTGTTTTTATTGAAAACCTTTTAGATAACACTAGCTTTCTGTACTTCAAAACACAAACTCTTCCCTGCATCCCTCTCTGTTTACACTCTCGTCTCCAGCATCATTTCACCTTCAGCAAGATTTCAAAACAGATAAGCCAAAGACATTTAACTTCAATTTAACATTAAAAACATGATCAATTTGAAGTGATGATACTTTTTTAAATTAAACCTCATAACAGTATATTAAGTTGTTAAAAGTATCCCTACAGTAATGCATCAATAATCATATTACAGTCACATTTTTGGAATATATATAAAGCAATGTAAGTGGGTTCTTTATTTTTGATACTTTCCCTTTCTACCACTGATTGAAGGTGCAAAGTTTTTACTGTATGATTACATGGTACTTAGAGTCTGCCAGCTGCAGTGCTGTGTTAAATGAAAAAAATCTTCCTGTTATTTCAGCCATGTCTTAATGTTGTTGCAGAGAGATTCTGGAGTGAAATGGATGAACACATACAGAGAAGAGCCATCTGTCTCTAGCTGTGCTGCTCTGTGAGAAACACTGGAATAACCATGACAGAACACCTCAGGAGGGGATTCGCCCAGAAACTCATTGTCGATGTAGATGTTAAATATCTTTTATAGCCCCATTTGTTTTTGTTGAATCAGGGAGGAATTACAAGTTCGCAGTTGTCGGGCTGTCGGGTTTTGTGTCATGGAGTTGATGAGAAAATGAGTCTGGCATTTACATCAGAAGTTAATTTGGATGTTGGGGATCACATTTATTCCAGGTCATGAGCTGCAGATGAGTTGCTCAGGTGTGGCATTTTGAAAGGAGCTCTGGCATTTTTCCAACAGGGCTGCATATTGCATTTCTAGTTTTGCAAAGAGACATGACTGGGAGTCCTGCCATTGCAGAGACGGGCTTCTGATCACATTTGGCTGCTAAACACTGTGGCATCTACTTTAATCAAAGACTGAAACGATGTTTTTCCTGGTGTTCTCTTCATTATCTGTGTGAAGTCCCAGTCTTCTTTCTTGTGCCAGTTTCTATCACTGAGAATAACACTGTTTAAGATATAATCTGTGATTCAGTGAGTTTGCTGGTCAAACAAGTCAAATGAGATAAGCCCATAGACATAGTAAAGACTAGAACTAAGCCCTGGGGATGTTTACCTCAGCCACAAAAGTTGCAGATAGATAAAACTGATGTAGTGAAAGCTTTGGAGAGATTTAATACAGGTTATTATGCACATTTATGGTGAGAATCATATGATTCCAGTGGATGAAGGAATGCTGTTCTCCCTTAGGGACTGTTTAAAGGAGTAAAGAAGACTGATAGGGGGCTGCTCGAGCTTTGTGGCTTTCCTATTCCTATTGAGATTTTGGCCAAATTGGAAGATATTCCCTCAAGCCGTTGCTGAGATATCACATTCATGAGAATAGGACACAAAACATGGAAATCTAACGCCTCTGGCCAGGATTTTTGGCAGTGAGGAGGCAGAATAAAATGTAAGACTTTTTTAGAGTGGTAATCAGGTAAATTCTGAGTTTTCACTGGTGGTTTCAATAGTTCTCACTATTTCAGTATTCAGGGCTTCATATATGTCATATCAATCAAATGAAAATCAGTTTCTGTAAATACAGTTTTGATCATGATTCCCTTTGTATTTGCAGTTAGCCTGCTCTATATAACAAAGTGTGCCATTGTAGAAGCTCATAGAAGTTTATGTATATAAAACTGCCTCAGATGTGCAGTAGAGGGGCTGCAGTGCTCTCAATGCTGAAAAGCCTGAATAACCAATAAAAAAATGTTAACTTTGAGAGAGAGAGCAGTGAAAAGTTAACAGGAAATGGTATAACACATCACCACTTTAGTGCCTCTGTTGCCAGTCTTTATGCTAACCTAGATTATGCATCTCCTGGTTCCATCTTAATATTTAAAGTGCACAATCCTATTATCCAAATAAGTTATTTTCTAAAGAACCAAAGTATTTTTCTCATTCCATCATGCTTGATTTGGGCTTTATTTTATCACCTTTGCCAAAAATGTAATGTTTTTGGCTTGTTTTATGTTTGTCAGCAGGATTTTAGAAAAAAAATACTGGCTTGATTTTGTATTAAACTTGTTTGAAGGGTAAAGCACGAGCCAAGGAAGAACCCATTACATTTTGGAGCGGATCTGAATCACAGGGCGGATAATGCACAAATTATTTTTCACTTTTGTTAACGTTGCAAGGGCATTTGTGCTACTTTCTCAACAGGCAATAATTGGCATTTTCCATCATCCTGTGACCAACAGTGATCTAATTTATGCTGCACACAGCATGAGTCTGCACACAGCAAAGGGAAGGTTGTTGGTTACCTCGCTGAGAGGAGCAGCCTGTTACTGCAGCTTCTCTCACAGCCTCTGATTGTTCATTACTCGCAGCAATATTTCAAACCAGTCGGCCGAAAATGACCATTGTCTTAATGTTGCTGTTTTTTAGATGTATTTTGATGAAGGGTTGTATTCAGTGTCAGTCCCATAGACAAACAAATTACATTTCCTGTGGCATCCCCTGAGGAAATGGCTGGGGGAAAACAGAATCATGTGGTCATGCAGTAATTGGAAAAATGGGTTCCCAACTGGGAAAATTCATATGAAGACTTCCTCATGTTGGAATGTTAACACCACCAGGTCTGCACTCGCTTAGTGTCCCTCTGGATTTAGATATTTCTAAACTATACATATTACATTTCATTTGTTTTCTTTCTTTTGATGTGTGCTACTACTTTCAAATTTAGGACTACAGATGGTAACCTTGATATAAATATGTCCTAATTTTTAAAACTCCCTTATATTTATATTATAATAACTATAACTATATAGATATATTATATTTGTATTACTTCATATGCTGATGGTTTTACATGAATCAAATAATCTGTGCAGAAAACCTTTTCCTCTGTCTCTAATTAGACATTGCTCCTGGCACAAATTAGTTAACACACACAAAAAAAAAATAGAAAATCGGATTCACTGCACTTTCCCCATGGGTTTGAACTCACCTCGCCATGCTGCTGTTGGCTGAGCTCTCTCCAATCTGTGAGCTGGCGATCCACTTGGTCTCCCCCACCACTGTCCTGGCATGCGGCAGGCGACCCACGTCTTTTACCGTCATCATCAGGTGCCGCGAGGACTTCAGGACCCTGACGGCCTCGTCGTGCGGGATGCTCAGAAAGCTGCGGCCGTTCACCTCCAAGATCTGGTCTCCGACCTGCGGGGTGGGGAGGGAACAGACAGGCATGGCGGAGGGGTCTGAGCAAGGCGGTAAGGGTGGACCAGGAAGAGGCTGTCGCATGCACGGGTTCAAAGGTCAAAGGTTAGACGGAGGTAACGTAACAGATGGAAGTGGTGGAGGTGTGTAAAATGTTTAATGGATCAGAGTGAGATAAGTAGGTTGTAGGTTTTTTGATAATTGTGGCTCTCTGAGACTGGGCAGCCAACAGAAATAATTACATACAGAATAAATTTCTCCACTCACTGACAGGTTCAAGACCAGACCTGTTTAATATGTAATTGAGGAGGCTTTCAAATGTAATTTTACATTCTATCAAAAGGCTGAGCCCAGAGGCAGTGGCAGGAGTATAATGATGTCCATACTAAACACCACCTTGTACTGACCGTCTTCAGCCAATAATGAGCTGATGTTTCTGACCTTGGGGTCAACCCCCTGAAGTGTAGCAGGGATACTCGCCTGCACTGAATGATTCTGAAACACCATTTCAACCTCAAACTTCTTTGGATACGGATTTGATCTGTATGTTATCCTCATGGCTATTAACTTAATATGGTTGCTTCCTCCAAGCTAAAGTCAGATATTTCACCTGCTGGTGGCCTGCTGCCGTCTAGGTCATAACCCTTGTCCCTCTATGTTGTTGGATGCAACACAAACCCATTGCTTTTTAAGTACACATCAAATATGACTTTCCCAAAGATAAAGTAGTTAGTCCTTGAAATGTTCAAGTGTCATTTTCTCTCATTGGTTTGATTTTATTGACTGACTTAATGTTATATTGCAGTGCTTCATTGTCATGATTAATAGCTGTGACTGGCATGTAAATCATGTCACTCAAAAGTCCGTCCATGTGCAGAGTCCCTAATCTGCTCATGAATGACTGAGGCCATTAATGGGATATATTGGCTTTGTTTTATTTTTTGTTTTTTTGTATGGTATGAAGAAGTATTGTCCATCTTTATATACAGTCCATCATCATAAATTTAATGTATGTGTATTCCAGGTTTTAGAATCACTAATTAGTTGTACAGACATCCTAATGTTCCTTACTGACTAATCAGACATATGTATAGTGTGCACACAGCAACTGAACTGAAGTCGACTCTTTCATTCCGTCCTCTTTTGTTACAAGTGTCCAACAGCATGGTAACAAACGGTCCATTGTCCCCCCAGATGTAAAGCATTGCTCTGGATAAGGAAAATAACGGCAGGTAGTTTGGTCATCTTAGTGCTTTACACTGACTTTGTAACTCTACCTGTCACTATAACTGGGATAAATTAGTCACAGAGGATGGAATCGCTGCTCCCCTTTACAAAACAGCACAGTCACTGGTCTTGAAAATGACTTTGTCTGGCATTTCCACTTGATGTAGTGTTTAGCATTTAAAGAAAGACCCCAAATGTTTCTTTCTTTCTCTTTGTTCTATTCCTATTTTACTTTGGTCAGCCAAGCAAACCTCAGAGTCATTTCAGTGTTCTCTCGGAGCAGCAGCCAATGCAAACTGGAGATTAAAGACATGCAGAATCTCATACGTTTCACTTTCTTGGGTGTTTTCCAACAACCCGAGGTGACCCAACAGCGTATCTGTCAGCGCTAATGCACTGCAGCACCTCCACGGCACATCTGAGGCAGCTGAGGACAATCCTCACATAAACCTCTATCAGCTTCTGCAATGGCACAATTCATAACAATGCCATTCAATTGCAAATGCAAAGGGACACATAATCAAAAACTCTATTTACAGATGCAATCAATCTAATCTAATCTAACAAGCGCCGCAGCGGTGAGAACACACACTGCTGCCCCAGCAAACACTTCTTATTCGTGCTGTCAGGCTGAGCTGAAGCCTCGGGGACGAGCGACAGATTTTAAGACAGATTACTTTTGGATGTTTGTTCCAGCTGTTTGTATTAAAGAAAGGCATGAAAAGAGTCAACAATTTGTTTCTCATGGACTTTCTACAGTGTGTGACAAGCCTAGAGCTCAGCTTAGTGTGAGCTCAACTCAGTTTATCTCAGTTTCACTTGGATTCGATGCAGCTTGAGAGTACACAAAGGAAGCAGTCACACAAACACACCAGCAGATTTCTTCTCTCTCTTCCTATCTCTGTCGCTTTGAGAGAAATTACATTATGAGTGGTCATGATGAACACTATTTAATCTAACTGACTGAATGTTTTCAAAAACTGTTTTGTGTGCAGTGACTAAAATATTAGAAATGCAATGGATTTCCAATGAGCACAGTACAAAGACAAGACATCTGACTTTGATGAGCTGGTTTTATTTATGTTTAAACAGTGTCCCAAATGGGGTTGTGTGTTCAGTAAACTTTTGTTCAAATGCTGAATATTTTTTTAGGCAAAATAAAATGGAAATGAGTATGCAGTCTATGCTCTGGCACTCCAATCTGAGCTCAGGTGCTTCCTGTTTGTCCTGATTATCCTGGAGATAATCCTCACAACTTGACAGGCCCATTAGATCACAGCTGATATGAATAAAATGAATGGCATCTCCAATCTCTTAAAGTGTCCTGGGCTGCTGGTCGAACAGGCAAAAATGAAACATCCTGACCATGGATTCTTCACCTTGATGAAAAAAGGTCAGATGTGAAGAAGAATTCATAAAGTCTTAGGAACAGACAACTGCAGTACTAAAACAGTCCAACTGTTTAAGACATATAAATATCCCGTTATTAAATATGTTAATGGATAAATCAAAGCTCATGATGTGTGTGTGAGCTTCACTCTGCAGGAGCTGAGTGCTCCACCAGGCTGACTGACAGCAGAAATGTACTTAACGTTACGGATTTACAGAATAACTTCCATGTCGGCTTCATGGGGAGTAATCAACAATGTATATATATATTAATTGATTGATTTTATGTCCTTCCTCACTATAGTGAGTTGGGGGCATCTGCGTTTGAATGATCAGACTGGGAGTCTTGATCAATGGATGGGGTTAATAAACTTTGAACTCAAATACAGCAAGACATTTGTTTGATTGGAATAGAGTTCTATGCAGAAAACGCCTACCTAAACACAGCAAAAATAGACTTGATGCCTTAAAAACCAAGACAGTCTCCATGTAAGCCAATCCCTAAAAAATATTGTGAAATGAACTACAGTTCATTTTGTGTTATAGAAGTCTATAGAATTCTATAACACAAAATTCAGTGCTGGTGCAATGTAATGTGTGAAAAAGATGTGAAATGTGCGGTTTGTGGTTGTAAAAAAGGCTGGACATGATTCACAAACCATGAGCCGTCAAAAAAAGTTGTAATCAAAAATGCTTCTAACAACATGGCCGGGGGGGATTGGACTTGGAGTGTGTTGTTTTGTGCAGGCTACATAAACACTGACAACCTGGTGAAATGCGCCAACAGTTACAAAAGTTAATGGCTGTTCAGCTCTCCCTCCTACCCACTCATATTAATTGACGTGAATCCTAATTAGACTAAATGAAAATTATTGTTGAGCTGGAATATGTTAATTGTTATCCTCCAAGAAAGGCCCAATGTTGCCTTCACGTGGACAGCAATATCTCCTTTCCTATCTTGTGCTAAAGGAGATAAAAAAGGAAGCAGTGAAGCACCTTTCCTTAGCAGTAAGACAGAACTACCAGCTCTTATAATGGCTGCCACCTTGATTTTTCTGGGTCATTTCACTCAGGCACCCTCCTCAGCAAAAGTAACTGCTCGACTGCAGCCTCAGTCAGCAATGATGGTGTGACAGTGACAGGTTCTACCAGGAAAAAAGCGACAAACTTCCCAAAATCATCTGTGAAGTTTGAAAAGACTCTGAGGCTCAAAAATACTTGTGTTAATAAGAGATTTCCAAGGTTTAATGACTTCCCTGACACCTCAGTTGCTTCCCATCCAGGAGGACAGAATCCATGTTGACCTGTCACATTAAAAAAAACTCAGGTGAAAATATTAACGCTATTAGTAACACCTGCTATAACAAGGCAAAAAGACCCGTCAGTTCCTGTGGAGATAGGGAGGGGGTGACGTGTATCAAGAACTGTGGTCTGAAATCACACCACAGATGTTCTGTTACACAAAACCAACTACTCACTGTTTTATTTTTGGCTTTCTGGGGGGTGGAAGCATGACGAAGTTAACTAGTAGATATCAACATGAATCATAGTGAGTTGATTACTGACATCAGAAATGTTTTGGTAAAATATGCAAATGTGGTATTAACTTATCAAATATGTGCTAATTTGCATTCATTTCCATAACAAACATCGGATAAAGCCAGTTTCAAAGTTCTTGTTTCGTTTTGTTGACATAGAGTAAAAGTTTGTTTGGTTTTTTTTTTTACAGAGGGAGTTATGTTATTATTGCTGAATAAATCAATCCTCACTAAACCAATTTTGACCAATGTTGACCACTTCATTATGTTAATTAACACATTCAGTGTTTAACATCTTTGATAAAATGTAAAAATGTAAAATCAACATGCAAATGAGGCATTACCTAATGATACATTTTTGAAAAAAAGAGGACAAGAAAAAAGACTGAAGGGTTTTACATACTCCCCCAAAACAGAGAACCCTGTTCTTCTTCTTGAGTTGGCAAGGACCCTAACAAAGTAAGTTTTGACCAAGACATTTCATACTTCAAAAGAAACTCATGTGCAGAACTCTTGGGAACTCCTCATTCAGAATGACATTCTTTTCAGCCCTGGGAGAGAGAACTAATTTATTTCTCGCAGTATGTATTAGCCTTTATTGTGGCACTTTGCCAAAAATCACAGATTTGACCAGTGCATGAAAAAACAATGTTATTTGTGGAAATTTAAAATGTGAATAATATGAATGCAAACAAACCTGCTGATGTAAACTTTATGTGTTTACCATGTGACGTCCGGCTCCTGTCTGGCCTGCACTGCTGTGTCACTGCTGTGTGATGCTGCACCAGTTCATCTAGTCACATTAGCTGCACCTGTTGTGTCTGTCAGATGAATGGAACTTTGATTCTGACTCTAATTACAAGCTGATGAAGTTTTATGACCCTGGGAGCCTCATTGGAAACACCAATGTTAATTACAGAGGAACGGCTTAAAGAATGCCAATATACTGTATTCACTTTCCAAAGAGTGTCTTCATTATTGTTCAGGACGGATCCATCAATATTTCAGAGCATGGACACTCCCAAGTTCTCCGTGGCGTTTTCTTTGATTATATTAGGGACCAAACAGAAAAGTGTGTTTTGACATTTTAAATACCTGTGCATGAGCTCACATGCAGCTTCATGTGATTAAAGTTCAGTCACCCAATTGTGCAGCTGCTGTGTTTTCCCGTTCTCTCACAGTCTGTCCTCTCATCATTTTTGCTCCTCCAAGTTCCCCTCCTCCTTCTCTTTATTATATGCTTCTGTTTGAGAGTAGATGGGGCCTGTCCTGAGTTACAAGCACTTCAGTTTTTCTGATCAATGTCTGTGTTACACCAGCTGCAGCGCTGCATTCTGGGCAATTAAACAATAACCAGTGGCAATGAGGTTTATGATTAAAGTTTTAATTTAATGTTGCGTGCACAGTGAAATGCCACACACACTTTTACTACCAACACCCAATAATAAACCCTGAACATCCGAACTGATTTTCCCTGCAGCTGCAATCACACACCTCCATATTATTCCACAACACCAGGTAGGAGGAGGGAGAACTGTGGAGAAAAGTTTCTGTGGTTTCAAAGTCACTTACTATAACAAGGAAGTAAGTAGGAGTAAACAAGCTGCCGATACAGCATCTCACTCCTTGTATACAAAAGGATTTCAGAAGTGAGTCAATTTCAAAAACTTCCTGCCCTAAATAATAACTGCTGGACCAAATGTGTATTACTCCGCAGCTGAAAAAAGTCCCCACAAAATGCAGCATTCATTTTTGTTAAAAAAAAGTGCAGTGCCTAGCTGTTTTAGGAAATGAAGAAACCTTAATGAGATGCAACATTAAGCATTATTAGTGCTCCACTTTTAGATGCCCTTCAATAGGAACAGATGGGCACAGGGCTGAGTGCCACGGACAGACTATGGGAGATGGGCAACACAAAGATGGTTTGGGGATTTTAATGGGATTCCTGATGATAAGAAAGAATAACATGAATAATAACAGGACACTAGAAGATGTAAAAAAAAAAAAAAAAAGGAAAAGGAAAAATAACGATAATTTTTTGAGAGACCTATACTATAATATGCACATTTGCGATAGAGGTCATTAAATTAAATGATGGTATGCATGAAGCATGTGACCAAAACATTTACGATGATTCTGCTGAAAAGACAATAAAAAATCTTCAGACCAAACCGCTTCATCGTTGCTCCGTACAGAGCTGGTGTGACATTCCTGAAACAAACCAAATGTGACATTTTTATCTAGTTTTCAATACTATTTTTCACAAATCAGGGTTTGATCGCCCTCTACCACCTGCTGCTTATTTTAGAAAAACAACTCTTTATAGCTGTTGTGCCTATGGTTGATAGATGACTTCACAGGTCAAAGTTCATCAAAGCTGAATTCCCTTAATGCACATATGTTAATTTTGTTTTCCATCCAGTGCAATCATTTTATTTAACCCTTTGCTTGCATAGAGTGAAAGTTAGAGGCGGGCAAAAATCTTTCAATGTTGATTCTGTGAGAAACATGCACATTTATCAGAAGGGTCATTACTGAGCAAGAGCCATCCAGCCATCAACTGTGAAGTCAGTGAACCTGAAATTCTCTTGACAATAGCACTGCAGCAATGGTGTCACTGCAGAGTACAACACATTAATCAGATGGCAGATTAGTTTATGGGCTCTGCAACATAATCTGCAATAATACCACTAATAGTCTAACTAACAACTGGCAGCAAGATTAAGCGCAAAAACCTACACAACCACTTACAATAATTCTCCCTCTCCACTGTGCTGCCTTACTAATAATCCCTAAAAGAAGCAATTCTCTCCATTTGTAGACAGATTTAAATGCAAATTAAAGTGCATCACTTGGCAAGTGGTAAGTGATGAATTATATCCCCTGTCTACTTCTGCTCACGCTAATTGCTCCCTAAAAAAAATCTATTCTGGCTCCTTCCTCAGCTCTCTTTTCTTTCCGCTTTTATGAGATGGCTCTGTGATCTCCTGCTGGTAAATGAGACGATTTTTGTGTTTTAGAAAACCCACCCACTCAGATGGATATATGAGCTACTTAAAAGTTCTGGAATACAAATGGAAACATAAGAGATCAATGAGAGCACTGCATAAATCTTAATGTCTGAAAGTAGAATGGTGCACCCTGATAAGTGTTTACAGTAGGCGTGTTAACGCTGACACTCTATTCCAGTAATAAAGAATAACAGCCCACTCAGCTTTAAAGTTCATCATGTAACCACATTAAAGGGAAGAAACTGGCCTGATACAACCTGATTAGTAGGAACTTGCAGTTGGATTAAGAATAGTTGTGAAAAACTTTGGTTATCCTTTCGGTAGAAAAAAAAAATGTAACTACTCATATTAATCAGATTGTTTCTCTCTGAATGGAATCAATTTATTATTTAAGGGGGGCTTTCAGTGACGCTGCTTCCTAGAAAGGGACAGAATAACAAAACAAAACTGATCCGTCTCTCATACAACTTTTATGTGCTTGCTGCTATAAGGGAATCTTTGCCAATTTTTAACTGGCTGGAAATTACATGAAAGGCTGGATGACGCATATCGTCTGGGTGCCACTGAGTGAGTGGAGAGCTGGCAGCATGGAAGGAGACTGTTCATCTGTGAGTACAGCAGTGGTGAAAAAGGATTCACATCCTGTATGAAAGTTAAAGTTCTAACACCGCAGTGTGTGTTTTTATGTTGAATCTTTTTGAATTTTGACCTTCTTTGGTAAATTCCACTTCTGGTGTACAGTCTGCATGGCAGTGACACAGCTGGTTGAAAATGGGCAGATTTCCCTTTCATCAGAAAGACATGTGAAGCTATCTTGAGTATTGTATTAATCAGCAGGTGGAAATGCTTCCTCTAAAATATTTCTGGTCCATGAAACCTCTCACAGTGAGCTCTTTGTCAGAAAGGTCATATTCTGACCAAATGATTTAGGCCATGTCAAATCCCTCTCATATTATTCTGTTAAGAATCCATGCAAATTCTTGAGTTGAAATCGCTAATCATGATCTTTTCACTCGGGTTGAGGAAAGATTGTCCGTGTAACAGCAGCTACTACAGTAGAGATGGAAGACAGGAGAAGTGAGTGGACAGACTATTACACTCACTTTGAATTGTCCCACTCAAGCGTTTGATCAGGACAATTGTCAAAGACTCTTCTGACATTATCAGAGCCGTGTGACCAACGGCCTGGGTCAGACCGCTCGGGGCTGAATGGTGGTGGACACACAGAGGGGAGATAGAGGATAAAGTGGCAGCTCTGGACCGCTGATCCCTAAAGCTACATTAAGAAGAGTGAAGCTGTTTTATCTGCTCCTCTGGCACTCCTTTCACTGAAATGCCTCCTTTTTTCCAGCCATCTCACCCTTGGGTCTGTGTGTGTGTGTGTGTGTGTGTGTGTGTGTGTGTGTGTGTGTGTGTGTGTGTGTGTGTGTCCTATTTGTCAGGCTTAAAATGCTGTTTCCAGATAAGATCGCTGGATCTGTTTGACAGCTCATAATCAGAAAATGCCCCAAACTGAACCTGACACTGTAGGACTGCATGCATCAAATTTGTCATTTTGTCACTCTTGCAATTATCTGCAACAAATATGCATGGGATTCAGCCAGCTTCAGTCTCGTTGGCTTAATTTAAAAAAAAATATATATATCCAAGTAAAGTTATTTTTTATCCTGAAAGTTTATTTTCAAATAGGTGAAAAAACACACACACACACACACAACTAGCTTAAGATATTTTTTTTAGATATCTTAAGATATCGTTCTTTAACAGGGGCAGTTCTTGTCATTATAATTCTAAATTTTTAAACTCTTCAATGTTTCTATAGAAAATACTGTAAATAATCAGGACATGCTCAACCATGTTTTCAGTTTGGGATGCTCTTACAAGAATTTAATTTTGTGGTTACTTGAGATTGAAGGAGGATCCAGTCACTATTATGACCAAGTTAAAGTGAACTTTCTTTAAAAA
>JAOWBC010000711.1:18334189-18345642 GCA_028566105.1 Hypoplectrus providencianus
ACTGCAAACTCCTTGCGTTTAAGTGTCTGTTAGCACAACCAAACTGTGAACAAGATATTTTACGGAGACAGAAAATTGTCTAGTTAACACTAACCTATTTAAACAAAAAACATTGTGCAAAGGCCTAGGATCTAAAAGAAAAATACTCCTTAAATAACTTAATGGCTGTTTAAATATAGACAATGCTATTAATACACATTGCTACGCTTAAATCTGACTGACAGGCAATGGACATTGGTAGCAGCTTTTCAATTAATAGAGAAGGCAACCATCTGCATCATGCTATATTAGAGAAGATCTGTAACTAGTAATTGAGACATAAAATCAGTAATAATCAAGTAAGAAGCAGGGTCGGGGTCAGGTTTACATTTTTTTCTTTTTCAGAGAGCTTTTGCAATCCATGGAGTTGCCTCCTGCTGGCCATTAAAAAGGATGCTGCTTCAAAGTACTGCTGCATTGCCTTCACTTGCCAGGCTTGGAGGTTGCAGCTTTTTTTAATACATTGTTAAGCTCTGAGACTCCCTTCTGTGATGCATTAGCCTTAATAGGGTTCAGAGACTCAGAGAAAGCTTTCTTTAATCATTAAATCATTAAATGTAGAGTGGACCTCAGTGTGCAGAGTCATCTTTGTCCCTATCTGATGTTTTGTCCACTCACAGTGTGTCACACCAGGCAATTTGACCCAAATGATCCAACTGCTACTAGGAAAATACTGTAAGCACAAAAATAGAAATTATTTTCTGGATTAAAAACCCAGCACAATTCAGTGAACGAGGTTGAAATACAAAAGCACTTTAACTGGCAGGTTTGTGTTTTGATTGCAACGGGACACTTGTGTGCATATTTAAAATAAATGTTTCCTCCTAGAAGAATATAAAAATGTGTGCAACCACATCGCGCTGTCCAAAAACACTAAAAACTGCCACAGAGGAGAGAAATGAAGTGAAGTAAGCATCTGTGTTATAGGATATTGCTATGTGAGATGTGTGTTAGATCGCTGTTCAACAATATACATAACCATCAGAGCACAGTAACTGAAGTCACTTCCACAGAAAATGTGCAGTTTGCATTTATAAAATGTGTCTTCTCAAAATCCACAGGGCTTCTTCCCATTTGTCTCTGTTCCATTTGTATGACAGAGCAGTTGTTATGACTTTGTAGTCTGTGCCAACAGATATGATACAATTACTAGCATTTGGCTCAGTGGGGCGATTGATAATGTGGAGAGAGCCCTGCAGGAACCACATCACAGAGAGACAGATGGGCTGTATTCATGCTCGCTCCCTTAGCCTGACTGTTAATGTGACAGAACATCTGAGTGTGTGTTCATACCACGAAGGGCAGGTGTGTGTTTGTGCATGTGTGGAGTTGAGAGAATATAAAAGGAACAAAGTGTTTTATAGAAAACTCAAAGATTCCATATTTTTGTCAACATAACATAAAACTTTCACATTCAATGTGTCTATAAAATGCTCAGAGTCATTTTTCCATCTCCCTCCAGCCTCTGGGAGCTAACAGTGCCATTAAAGGTCGATTATAGGTGTCCAACCCTGCTCATTATGATCCGTCCCTGGGTGTGAGAGACAGACGCTGTGAAGGACAGCAATGACAGGTTGTGGAAAATGACGATAGTTGTTGAGACTGACTAATGACACTCATCATAAGCAGTGTGTGTGTGTGATGCTGACTTTGGACCCAGCGCTCAGAACAAATGCTGCAATTCTGTCTTATTCAGGTCAAACAATACTGTTTGATGACTCAGCAAATGTGCAGTGATTGTTAACCTGTGACCATGAATTTCCTGTGTGGAAATGATTTTCCCTGTGTGGGATGATAACATTGATCTGAATCTGAAACCATTAAGAATTCTGTTTATTTATTTATTTTCTGATGGGGGCAGCTATTTGTCTTTTTCCATCTCTTTCATTTTAGTAGTTTTCTTTCTTTCTTCAGGTTTCAACTGAAATATAATTTCATAAAACCCTTTTAAGAGGCAGCTTGTGTGAGTGAGCCCTTAGAGACCAACCATAGTCTAGTCTGAAGGTCTTTGGGGGGTAAAATGGAATATAGGAGTGTTACACATCATCTGGAAGCTGGGAGCCTGAAGATTAATTCAAGATGCAGTTTTTTATAGTCATGGTTCTGTTACATAAATTGTGTTTGTTTTGTTTAGGCACCTATTCAAATGTTGAAATTGCTGAGAACATTATGATTGCTGACCAAATGAAGGTCATTCCCATGCTCTATGATGTCTCATGAGCTATTGTTGCATTTTGGCTCAAAACCATTTACTATACAGCTTCTGTCCTAAATTTAACAATTTTTAGTCACTCAAGAACTGAATAATGTGGTAAAAATCCCTCTAAAATACCACATTTAGACACAAAGATCTTGAGGAACAGCAAAAAAAAAAAAAAAAAGGAAGTCGTATCTGAATGTTTCATGAGGTTGTAGTTAACCAACAGGTCACATGAAAGTAACTTTATAAAATGAAGAATTTCACACATGCTCTCACTACAATGCAGTGGCTACTCTGGGGACGAGCATCATCACATGAATACTTTTGGACTCACTGACTTCACAAGAGTCTCAGCTTTCCAGTGCTACCAAATTTATGCAACTGTAAGACTGTTTAGGGACTCCAGTATGCAGAAATATTCAAATACACCATTTTGAAATTGAGGAAAAAACACATTTCTGCTTCTTGCAAAACACTACATGGTTTTGGCCAAAAGCTGCTTGTGATTAGCATAGAGTAGGGAGACCATAACCACTGGGTACCCATAAAACACATCTTTAGTCACCTTTCTCAAGGTCCACAGTCAAGGGACCCATGTGCAAGTGGCAAAGACACTGGAGCCAGCTAAAAACTCTTAAAGATAGTAATGTTGGCTAAATTCTTGAAAGGTTAAATGTTATTTTTTTTGGGAAACAATTAATAACCATCAAAAAATACTTGCAAAGCTTTTCACAGCAATAGTAGGAACAGAGAGAAAAAAGCCGAGAGTGGGCGAACCGGCATGGTTTTTATGTGAAGAGCAGCAGTTGTTATTTACTCCTCAGTGTTCCCTGGCGATTTCAGAAAATGAGGAAGCCCAGGTGCCTGTCAACAGGCCAGACTTTGATCAATGGGCCTCTGGGTAGCAATCACACTTTTCAGTTGTCTGTGTGGTCCACAGTTGGTGCATTTGTATTTGAATCTCATGTTTATTAAAGCCATAACAAGGACCTGCCTTCTCTTTTCTTCCAGCACAGCAGGGTTTTCAACTGGTGTGGGCACAGCCACATATCTATAATAGGTAGAAATAAATGGCTTGCTTTGCCTTTAAAGTGCTTTCCAGCTGTGCAGCCAGAAATAGTCTAATGTGGAGCCCATTTCCACTTCACAGAGCTGCAAGCACACTTTCTACTGTACCTGCAGCAAGGATGTGCTAGGAAGGCATTTCCATAGGAACTGTGGGGATCATCATGCTTTTGTTGGGTGGTTATCAGTTTCTAAGTGGTTTATTCCACAAAGACAGAAGCAAGGACATTGGAAGCAAAATCCTGTTGAGTTGTCATATATTACTTTTTTGCTAAAGTAAGCTAGTTGCTAATAGCTGTCCTTGGAGCACAAACACTTGGGGTTTCATCAGTGTTGTTCCCTTTACTGTGGACTCTTTGTGGCCATGTATATATTTAGCAAGACAGCTTATGCAGCATTAATATTAATATGTGCTTTGCTTTACATTTCTCAGCAGATAATTGTCTCTTCTGTGCACAAGTCTTTTCATTTTGTATCATCTGCGTCCTTGGTCTAGATGCATGATTAAAAGAAATGCAAAAAACAAAAAAAACTGCGATGACTGCAAAACGCCTGGTTGTCAGTAACATTATTTTTGTATCTTTCCACAATCAAACCCCTGATTTTAGAGAAATCTGATTAGTGAGTATGTTGAAAAGTTGAATGATTTCCCAGGAACATAATGATTGCACTCAACAATTGAAACTCAATCATACTAGCTTTGGATTTTTTTCAAAGTTTCTAAAGCCAAGGTGGCAGCAAAAAATGTTGGGATTGTATTTTGTGCAAAACCATCAACTAGAGCTTCTCTACAGGAAATTGGGCCTCACCATCCACCTGAAGGTCTACAAAAACCAAGTCAGATCCAATAAGGGAGCCCTTAAACAAAACAAAACAAAACAAAAAAACAACAACACACACATTAATATTCCACTCTCACCAGCAACCAGCATAACCAACAAAGAGTGCTGTTGTCTACAACACACAGTCTGCTCCACCTCATTAGGTTCCATCCCAGTTACAATGGCTTCAATGAGTCCCATCCTTAAGAAGCCAGGCCTGAACCCAAAGGACCTCATCAACTACTGGCTGATTTTCTTAATAAAATCTTTGAAGGGGCAGTCGCCACCCAACTCTCTTCACATGTCCAAAGTTTGGCTCTATGAACCCCTTAAACCTGAATTCAGAGCACAACCTTGCACAACAACAGCCCTCATCAAAATCCCAAATGACCTCCTCATTGCAGCTGACTCAGGCCATATTACTACCTCTCCGCTGCCTTTTATATAGTCTACCACGCCATCCTCCTCAACCTATTATCTTCACAGCTTTAAATGAGCCCAAACCCCCTGGAGTCGTGTCCGTGGTACCCAGTAAAGCCCTGGTACGTCAGGAACTCAGTTGCCATGGTTCTTCCTCGCACAATGAGCTGGCAGCACATCACAACCTCCCTAATCCACCTTCACTGGCTCCCCATCAAATCCCTAATAGACCACAAAATATTCCCTTTTACATACATTCCCTCCATTCCCTTGCCCCCTAGTACCTCACTGATCTCCTCCACCGCTATACCCCGTCCCCGAGGCTGCAGGCTTTTGGAAGCTGAGCTTTCAGTGCTACAGCCTCCAAACTCTGGAGCTCTTTTTCTACAGATATCCATAATTTTCTTTCAAAGACTTCTTAAGCACCACCCGATCGTCAGGTCTGCTGTACAATAGGCAGGAGGGGGGTTAGATGGGACCAACTAGGAAAGGAATTTAAACCTGTGACTGGTGCTGGTTCACAATGTTGCAAGTTTTGTTCAAAAGTATTGTTTTTTTATGCCGTTTACAGTTGCAACAGATGAGAAACATTTGTATGCAACATATGTTTTGCAGAAAAATGTACAATGGAGATATTAAGTGACCAGGTTTTTCACATTTGAAGTCCACTCAGTCACTCAAATGTGCAACAAATGGCTACAGACAACATAACTAAACCACTAAATTGATTTATATTGAGTTTGACAATAATACATAAAATTGTTCAATTTAAACCAAACTCATTCACACCTTCAATTAAACCGAATTAAAACCACTCATGGTTTTAAAGTCTAAAGAGCGGTACTATATATACTCTGAATGTTTGCACTTTCTCAGTGTTTATGGACTTATGTTGCTGCTGTTTACTCCCCTGGATTTTATTTTGTCTGTCTTGTAAATCCAGTTTTTAGGATTCCTTCAACAGCAGCAGAGTTAAAAAAATAAAAAAAATTTAAAAAAAGTTCCACTTAAAGGAAAATATTTCCCCCTCCTCTCATGCATTAGTTTAGCCTAAGTTGTCCTCATTAGCAGCTATATGATTTGTGATCTTCTTCTTATTTGCAGCAAAAACAAATGTGGGTTATCTCTTTATCAGCTACAACACTGCAGAGAATCATCATTATCCTCTCTTTCCTTTTTCTGCAATCAGAGCAAAGATATGCTGTGTGTGTGAAGGTCACTGCTTCAGGTACCAGTGCATTTTATTAAAAATTAGAGTAATCACCCGTGTAGTAAACAAACACTATCATCAATCTGTATTCAGTTGCTGTCAGAATTAACGGTAAATATTATTGGATGCTTTTGTAGCGCTTTTCAGGCATAAAACAAGAAACGACTGAGGGGATGTGATAAGATGGGCACTTCTGGCCGATATGGCAAAATAAAAAGAGATAACGTATAAGACAGCAGAGGTTGTGTAGTTGGACATGGTATGTGTTCAGAGATGGTCTTGTGCAGACCTTGGTTGTAACCAGTGGTTATCTGATTTCCTATTGAACCAGTCTGACCATTCTGCTCTGACCTCTGGCATCAACAAGGCATCAAGGTTCTCTGGATATTTCTCTTTTTCAGACCATCCACTGTAAACACTGGAGAAAATCAGCTGTTTGTGAAATACTCACACCAACAACCATGCTACGTTCAAAGTCACTTAAATCACTTTTCTTCATCATCTGATGCCCACTTTGAACTTCTGCAGCTAGTCTTCACCACGTCTAAATGCCTAAATGCATTGAGTTGCTGGCATGTGATTGGCTGATTAGATACTTGGGTCAACAAGCAGTTAAACAGGTGTGCATAAAGTGGCAGGTAAATGTACCTAACACAGTGGTTCCATTCTATACATTTTGTTGACACAGAATTATTGCTGCTGTTCTATTAAATGACTCTCCAATGAACTCAAACGCGCAATTGGCCACCCTCTGAGGATGATTAACTGGAACAGTGACAGTACATAAATCATTTGTGAAGTCATGACAACAAAATAAATTCAGCATGACTAGAGCATTGCCTCCTCAGGAAAAATTATAAACTGTGATAAAAACACCTTGACATTACCCACACAACATGGCAGCCACAGCAACTTAGAAAATAGTGATATTGGGTGCTGAAGAGGATGGGCCGTTCTATTCGCTTTACTATATATAAGAATTAACTTGTCAATGTATCCCACAGTCCCTGTGCCTAAGTCCCTGCTGCTTGGAGGACAGCACAGAGGACTGACCTCCAGGAAACTGAACTCCAGTTAGCGGCTGAAGAAACTCCAATTGAGCCAGTACAAAACCCAAGGGAGGGTTCCAAATTTACCGATCTGCGGGGAGCTGGATTGGCTGTGATCTGCATTTTTAGTTAACCTTAAACCTATGAAAAAGGAAATCTGCACTGCCCCTCTGATCTGTTGAACTGTCTGGTTTGAATGCTTTCACACACTGTTTTGCAGCTGCAGCAGGCAGCTGTTTTCAAAGAAAAAGCTCTAATAAACCCACTGTACACTCCTTGCTCAGTACAACACCACCAAAAGACGCAGTTAACAACCAGCTGGTGAATACAGTGGAACATTTAGCAGCTATTAGGTATGATATTTCCCTTAAAAGTTGGTACATTATGAATAAAGTCAAATGTCAGAGTCGCATTTTTTGTTTCCCAGTTGTTAACGCCATGTTACCTCTCATTTTATCCCTGTAATTTTAAAATCAGATTACCTACTTCCTACTGTTGCTTTAGGTGGGCAGTAGGTAATCTGAGCTCAGATATGCAGCTCTGGCAAAATTCCCAATTGAAAAAGCATGGGGGTGGCTCAGTCCAAAATTTACCAGAAACCACCAGTGAAAGCTTCCTGTTGCAGACTCAATGCCACTTATGGAGAAATGCTCCTTTAAAGATGACTTTTATGGTATTTCTGCTTTATTAGACCGCTCACAGTGAAAGAGGAGGAAAAGATGGGCGAGGAGAAATATATCAAAGCAACAAAAGGATCCTGGTCAATTTCAAAACCATTATGGCAGAACCAACCCGACAGCCCAGAAGTTGTATTCTGGATTCTATTTTACACCCTTTTATCTTTTTCTATGAAGTGGAAGTAAAGTGAATGAAACTGAATTTGCTCCTGACCCTTCCAGTGGCCTAACATGCTGACTGTGTCCTGAAATGCTTTCCGACTGAGTAAAAGAAAAGTGAACAACTCTCTTTGACATCAAAGGCCAGTCAGCACTAGATATGATCAAAGATAATCCTTCAGTCTCTTTCAATTAACTGAAAGATCCAAAAGTTTGTTTTGAATTCCTAAGCAGTATTAATCCATGTTTGTATTGATTTCTTTGTTTGTTTCAAGCTGCAACAAGAAACTTTTATTTGTTTTTAAAGCCAGTCAATTTAATACTGAGGCCTTCAGTGAGAACATTGGAATTTAAATATCATCTGTAGTCAGCCTGCTATGGTGCTACCAGGTTGACTTCTGGCTAAATAAAAGCAAATCATGAAGGTTCTGAACCTCATAAAGCACCTTTAATTCATTTTAGCTTATTTAAGTTTGTGGCAAAAAAATAATAGAAAGTTTAATTGAAAAATTATATTAACACTTTGCTGTTATACGCCACCATCAACCAGCCAAGCTGCAGTTTACATCCATGTCTGTCCAGACTGACGGACAGACAACTCGAAAACATAAAGCCTCTGGCCACAGTTGTCACCGACACAGAGACGTAAAAAAGGACCAAAACTCAAAACCAGAGTGGCTCTACGTATTATGTCGTCAGAGGAAGGTTTCATTTCCATTTCAATTTCTTTGCCAAGATGTCTGACATTCAGGAGAGATGTTTCAGTTTCATGTTTTTCAGATTTTCAGGTCACACAAGGACTCAAATAGTGCACTGTCAGCAACTAAAACATTCACTCACAAAATGCAGCGGTTTGCAATAATGCTTCTTCCTAATAAAGATGGCTAAAGCTGTGCATTCTGGTTAGAGGAACACACACACATGCACACACCTGTACCCTGTTGCTCGCCAAATGCCTTTTTTGTCCTGATTTGTTTTGTGCTCTTTCAGCAGGATTGCTTTATCATCAGAGAGGATGGAAAATCACCTCTGTGCAAATTGAAAATACTTGGCCTTAATCCATCTACGTGTTTGGCACTCTCTTTATTCACTTAGATATGGAACATATGTGTACACTGTTTAGATGGTGAGAGGAAGTGAAGCTGAACATGCTAATTCTCCTTAATTATGAGTGCACTAAATGCTTGGTGAACTTACAAATGAATTTTAATCATGTCAGTTGCCTCTCTGGTTACCCCCTTGTGTTGACATCACAGTGGGCATGACCTTTTCCCCTCAGCTTTAATTAAATTAATCCGAACCAGGCAGATGTCAACAGAAGGGCACTGGGCAGGACTGACCTTTCTCCTGCGTTAGATTGCAGAGAGTGGGCTGAGGTGCAGTAAGGGGGATTTTAGTGACTTAACACAGTCTCTCCTGCAGACATCCAAACTTACACACAGACACTCTAACATAATTTTATACACACTTGCATGTTGACCTTAATTTTGTTAATTCTTGCAATTGTGTGTATGACACCCTTCTCGCTGCAGGGCCACATTAATGCTGCACACTTGCCAAAATGCAACAACAAAGGTTTTTATGAGGCTTCCCGTCAGAAGAGGAGGCGGCGGGAGAGCAAGGCGACGTGGTAACATTTACACAGCCCAGCTTTCATTTTCTCCAACACTGAAGGGCGCGGAAGTGACATCTTGGTGCTGTGATGATTATAGAACCCTGGGAGCGATATAAGCCATCCATCATAGTCACAGTATCCCGATGAAAACCAGCGTACAGACAGTGAAGCCATTCTGCTGCAGGGCGAGGAGCCGAGGCGTTAGTACAAGCCTGGTGGACAGTGATGAGGTAGCGTCTTCTCCTGCCGAGCTCTGACAATCAGAGGCGTCTTTAGCTTGCATGAGTCTGCGCCCTGAGGATGTTTATGACACTATTTAGGATGCACAGCAGATAGCTGCGAGTTATCACATAAAGGGCACTTAGATTCAGAGTCCGCTGCTTGGTTCTCGTAGTGAGGAAAAAAGAAAAAGTTTGGTCCACAAGATGATAAAGACAAAACCTGTAGAAAAACTAACAATTGTGGCGTTAAAGGACACCAAAAGGTCACCAATTCCACCACAAAACTATGGTCCTCGTACACATCAGAAACCAAGCCAGTAAATACAGTGACAGCATGTAGAAATTTTACTTCATACATCTAAATGTCCAAAATCCTGAAGTATTCCTTTAAAGTCAAAAGCCTTATTAATAATAACACCCCTTATTATTACTCATTCAATATCCTTAACCACAGGCTGGGGCCAATCCCAGCTGACACTGGTCAAGAGGTGGGAACCCCCTGAACAGGTTGTCAGACCATAACAAGGCTGACCCAAAGACACAGGCAACCACTGACCCTCTCATTCACTCCTACGGACAATTAGGAGTGACCAATTAACCTAAGCTGCATGTTTTTGGACTGTGGGAAGAAATCAGAGTACCAACAGAGAACCCACGCTGACACTGACAGAACATCCAAACAGAAAAGCCACAGGCCGGAGTCGAACCGGCAACCTTCCTGCTGTGAGGCAAGGGCTAACCACGATACCACCGTATTACCCCCTAAACATTATAATATCATAATTGCTTTCAGCACTGACATAAATGTTTATGAAGTACTGATAAAACATGTCTATTGGGTATATATGAACACATTTTATTGTTCATAAAAACAATTGGAGAAAGTATGCCTTAAAGTATTCCTTAATTAAATGATAAAGGACCATAACACTATCCTATCAAGCCCTGTTAATCATTCCTATTAAATCCCAGAGTGCACAAACGATACAGGAAGAGAACTTATAATTAGCTGAAAATATAGTATTGATTAAAAAACACATACAGGATATTTTTTCTAAAATCTCTTGAAAACATTCAAATAATAACCTCTGATGTTGCTCCGTTGTAGCTACTGCAATACGAGGTTATGATATTTTTCTCAGAGGATACAACTATTATACAGTTTGATTGGGCAGGATGCACAGACTGACAGTCCCTGAGTCTCCAGATAACAGGGAAGAGATTTGTATGCCAGTCAGAGGTGCTGCAGCAGTCTGCAGCAGCCGCAGCTGAACAGAGTGGGCAGAATATTCATAAAACACCCACCACAGGATCACCAACCTCAGCTCGCATTACTGGCCTTTAATGCTCGTTTACCACAGAGAAGCGAGAGGCCACCCAAAGCGCATGGAAACAACATCACTTCAGTATACACATACAAGACTTAATTCGTTATTTTACAAGATTGTGCTCAGTTAAACTAAAAAAAAAAAAACATTAGCCTGTCTGTCAATAATAACTGACATGAGCAGTGCTGTCTGATCCCTGTTAGCAGAATAGTTTGCTGGCACAAACTCATCACACTAAAGAAGTTCCCTCAACCTTCACCATCGCAAACCTACAATATCAGTTCTGTGTGTTTCTGACAGATGCCTGGATCACCTCCAAACAAACCATATAGAGGTCATCATCCAGTTTAAGATGCCCATCCTTCTGGTTCAGTCATTCAAATCTGTCAATAAAGCTGAAAAACAACAGAACAACAAAATCCATGTTTGCAGGAGCAGACCGTAGAATGGTGGAATCAACTACATTACCAGTGAAAAATCCAAAATCAAGACAGGACAGATACATTACAAACATATTCTACAACTTATAAAACATACTCTACCCATTTTTTAAACAGCTTTTCCCTCAGTGTTTAAAAATGTCATGTGAATGAGGGAAAGAAGAGGGAAATAACAGATGTAGAGTAGACTGGATATTAATTATTGCTGT
>JAOWBC010000711.1:18345742-18356592 GCA_028566105.1 Hypoplectrus providencianus
AACCCAAAATCATCACAATATCAACCAAACTCCATATTAGAAAATTATGCAAACAGAGGTAATGCTGATGCCCAAAACATCTCTGTGCCTCCTACATTATTTGCAGGCATTTGGTGTTGCATAAGTGTCTTAGTGTGAAAGGCCAAGCTTCTGAATCAAGTGTTTTACTCGGGTCAAAGGAGGTTTAACAGCAGCTGACTCAGGTACATGACTGCAGGGTGAGCAGAATCCGACGTACTGTAGGCGTCCTCCCACTCATCACGCTCAGTTAACAAAGTTCAGAGAGTCGTTATACTTGGACAGCGGCGTATTTTTCACAGATGCTGTTGTTTTTAGTAAGGCTACAACTTGTCATTATTTTTATTCATTTTCTTTTTCAATTCATTGCTTTGTCTAGAAAACGGCAGACAATTTAGGAAAAAGTAAAATATGCATCTAAACCCCCCACAAATATTATAAAATGTAAATTATAAAACTAGAAGTTATTTAGCTAAATATTGTTTTCATATATAGTTTTCATAACATAGTTTTTTCATATAGTCAGAAAAGGGTTTTTGCAGGAAATTATGATGTCAACATATTGATGGCCTCTGACATTTTGTATGTAAAATGTCATCATTCTATCCCTAACCCTACCCCATAAGGATGTTTTATTTAAAAAAATAATAATAAAAATTGTGACTTTTGAACTCCAAAACCAATTCATTTCTTCCTTGAGTCCAAATAGCCCTTTACATTATGAGTGCCTGATGAGAGAGGGTATAGTACTTTGTTCTGAAACCCCTTTGAAAAATCTAGTCTAGAAAGTTCTAAACTGGTACATCTGTACGATGAGACTGCATATATTCTCAAGGTGTGTACACTACTTTCCTATTGGCCTAGATTAGTTAGATTAATGCTTGTTCCAGGAAGCAGCCTGTGAGGAGCATCTGAATGAACCAAGCTTTGGTGGCGCAGCATCAGGCTGATGTGAGGAAGATGTTTAAAGACAGCTTTAAACAGGCATGACTAGGCAGCAATCCCTCTGCACACACAGTTTAAGATGATCAAACAATATGGATCATAGTGCTACACACTATGTTATGTCATTTAGGACCATATGCGTCTGATGTCAGAGCAGTGCAGCTTGCCTCCCTGTGGAGAGCTGGACCCTGGTCTCAGGAGACAAAAAAATGTTTATATTTTATAAAACATTGGGATAAACACTTGTTTTTGCAAATTCAATTTCCTGTTAACTAACATTCAATTTCCCTAACTTAATATTCAAGATCACTAGAGTTTAACAAGCCATATTCAGAAACCTGTGCATTAAAACAAACAAACAAAAAAAAAAGGTGTCACTACAATGCTGTTATAGTCATTACCAGGCTGCAAGGATGTGCAGAGACTCCCAAAGCACAGATGAGGAGGACCAGGAAACACTGACCTTTCTGGGCTTTTTCAGGGTGATGTGACTTAAAGAGACAGGTGCTATAATTTAGTGTTTCAGATGGAAAGTGAGCGCAGGTACTGTATATTTAAACAGTGTAAAAAAATGTTGTTGTTTTTTAAATGTTAAGTAGATGTTTTCTAACTTTAGCGTGCACCTAATTGCCTATTTACAGGTAGAAGATAGAATTACAGCACAAACATCCACAAATGAGCATCCGAAAGCAGGAAAAAGCCTCAGAAAATTACAGGCTTCAAACACTTTGATACTACAAACACTTCGATCTGTGCACAAAAGTGTGAAAGATGATAAAGAAATTAGGCATATGGGTATTCTATTTGAGTATTAAAATCTTGATACAGAATGTGTCGCCTCAGTGTTCCTTCTAAAAGGAAATACAGAAATGCCGTATTTCATTTATTTTGGTTGAAAGCCTGATGTCCTTGTGAATCCCAGTAATGCTCCTCATCTTCAAAGATGCACAAAAAGAACATTTTAAAAGTATTCAGTGTTAAGAGCCCTTTTTATACGAACTCAGATTTTTCATAATTTTGCAAAAATATATTTCTGATGAAATATATTGTCTATTTTTTTTACATACAATTTAGGGGGGAATTATAATATTGTTAGTAGTTCTGATACAATATGTCAGATTATGTTATGATAACCCTTTGCTCAAATACTACCGGCAAATAGCAAGGACAGGATAAAAAAAACAAACTTTATTTAAAATGGCAGGTTCAGCTACGAAGCCCTGCAGATAATTTGCAGTAACTGTCAATGTCAACTGAGTTATTATTAGAAAACATGTAGTCTTAAATACCATTTGCTTAGCAAAACTAATGTGGACAGCCATTTGCCCCAAAACATGTGTGTGTGTGAAATAATTTAGATTGAATCCAACTACTAATGGACTCTCTGTCTTTGAGAGCCGCAAACCGGTCAAACAGTATGTATTAGGACATAGGACCAAAAATGCACTAAGCCAAGTCTTCACTCAGCACTCACAGTTACCTCAGGGTGTCAGTGAAACATCTTGACCAGCAGTGGGAAATAATGGCTACTGGACATAACTCCAGCTCTATGAGTACATGTGTATCCCTTTAAGTACTGCACTTTTGGTTGATTTCCAGCAGTAAATATAATCATTTTGCATGATGAAAGCATTCATATGATTAAATAGTAAAATCTGTGTAGAAGGAACATTTGTATGGATAAAAAATGATTTACTTTCAGTTAACTGATTTCAATGTTACCACATGATTGAATGGGAGTCATCAGACATTATCATTCCATAAGTCTATTCTAGTAGGGCCCTGGTCCATCTCCTGTTGGTCAAGTTGTTATCAGCCCATTCAGTTGGCTGCCACATGTGCAGTTGGCTGCACCCTCAAGCAGCCATACTAATGATGAATGCCGTAAACTGTAAACGGCAGAGGCCAGGGAATGGAGTTACAAAATGACATGTTGCGCTTTGGGTTGGAGGGTCTTTAAGGTGAATGATTCAAACCAAAACCAGGACCTTTATCCAGGAGACCAGGGACCATGTCCCATGATAAAACCTAGTCTACTCACTATCTCACATCTGGTAATTACACCATCCTTGTAATAACCTCATTTTCTGTATTAAAATGCATTCATTTGATATTTTATAGTTCATATTTTGCTTACAAAACTGAAAGGAAATATATATGAATTTTCCATTTATGGCTGTCATGATTCCAATCACACCCATAATAGCTAGTGTTTAAAAAAAAACAAAAAAAAAACATACACAAGCAGACACAACTATTACACAACTAGCAGGACCTGGTCTGAAAGAGTTGATTAATGTGGATCACAAAGTATGAATTAGTTTGATGGTTTGACATGAATGTCGACATCACTAGACTGAACAGTCAGCATTAAGATGCCATTGGACCTCTTGTAGATAGTTAGATATAGTTAGGCCTTAGATGCTTGGATGTACATCCACTAAATATTACAATTACAATACATTTTCAAAATATTCTGAAGGACACTATATAAAGGGCCCATATTTTAATGGCCTTGCCTTTGGCACCAACAATGCCAGAAAATCAGTGCCTTGCTGCAGGTAGGCTGAGATCAAATAATTAGCTCCTCAGAGATATGATATACTCCACAGGTATGTTACTGACCAATTTTAATGACCAGCACAGCTCAGTTTTAAATACCATGACCTTAGGCATAGTATTTATGTGCCTCGCCTGCTCCTTCCTACCTGAGCACACACAGAGCCTGGGTGTGTGAGATGCTCGCTCTTTCACTTTCTCAACCTCCCCCTCACTCTGTCGAGGCATTTTGCCCTGCAGGTAAAGCCAGGTGTTTACTGGAGCATCACTCTGAATCAACAAAGGGGATGAAAAGCACATCACAACCGGCAGGAATATGCTTTATTTAGCTCTTTGTTTCTATCACTGAACCCCAGACTCAAGTACAAATCTGCCTGTTTGAATGGAATGCTCTACTGCCTTGCATTCATTCCATTTTTTCCCCCCAAAATGACGAAATTCCACTCCAAATACTAATCTGCCAAGCACCATAACAGAGAAAAGGGGAGAAAATCAGGGCACAAAAGAGAAGCCATACAAGCTCTGCAGACTCAGGCTTTCCAAAACACATTCCTTAAAATGCACATCACAGCACTGCACAAGAGGCAGCGCTAAGTAGTTCATACATATAAAATAAAGAAAAGGACTTGAGGGGGGAAAGCAGAAACATAAAAAAGTGCATGTCATATCACAGGATATTAAAGGCTTTTCTGCCTCCTGTCTTTCCTCTCCTCTCTTCTTTAATAAGAAGCATTTCTCTCTGCTAACAACACTCCACATCAAGATGCTATGCCGAGTGTGTGTGTGTGTGTGTGTGTGTGTGCCTGTGTGGGCTCTCTAATAGGTGTCTGTGTAATTGGCTGGTTGACAGGCTGATCACTAACAGGCATGAGATGAAGGGCTCCGGGGAAGGGGACGTCCATCCTCACTCTCCTTCTGTTTCCATGTCGCCGTGACAACCACACATCTGTAAGCAAACCAACCAAAGCCCTCTGAGGATGGGCACTTTACTACCTGGAAATGAAAAGAGCAGCATGTTCCGCTTTTATGTCCAGTGTGGTATTGTACATGTGCTAGACAGACCCCAGAAGGGGGTTAAATGTTGTCAGTATAGATGACATAAAGTACATTACTGCTGCTGTACACTGACACTTGTTGGCCATTTGTACACCAGAATGTGTGATTTGGTTACAGCTCTCACTATATTATATAATGTATCTGGCAGCTGGGGATTCTACAGAGTATTCATTTAATAATGTTTAAAGGCTCTGCACTCCCCACTGAGATGGAGACAGAGAGAAGGGGAGAGATACAAAACCCTTCTTTAATCATGAAGCCTATGTTACTGTACAACTCTCTGGTTTATCAGTGGAGTGCATGAACTACACTGCAGATTGTTGTCTCTGTTAACAGTGACAAGCGGAGTTTGTCATGTGACTGAGTCCAGCACAGGCTGAATACGCATCAGCAGATCTGCACGATATCTGCTCGTCTCCAGTATGGAGGCCGCATCATTGCTCCCACTTCCTCAAGTTTGCTGCCTGTTGAACTTTCTAAAAGTGGTGTAAATTGTTAATGGATACTTTTTAAGTAAAGAGAGATGCCTGGTGGTTTTGGGTTTAGCACTCTTGTCTCACAGTATGAGAGTCGTTGGTTCAACTCTGGGTTGCATGTTTTCCCTGAAGCAAAGTGGGTTTACTCCAAGTCCAAGACATGCAGCTTAGGTCTAACTGGTGACTCCTTATTGCCCTTTTGTGAATCAATAATTGTCTCTATGTGATAGTCTGGTGACCTGTGTAGGGTGCTCTCTGACTCTCACTGGATGTCAGATTGGCTCTAGCCCCCCTCAACCAAGTTTTGATAAGCAGTTTATCACAAGGATGGATTTTGCTTAATAAGAGTCCACTAATAACCAGGACAGGACACCATCTTCTGTGAATTGTAGAGAGAGGTTGAAAGTGATGCACAATTTAGGGTATAAGGCAGTACAAATGCCACCTGTGTTTGAATATATCTGTGTACTGGGGTTTGCATACATTAAATGCCACTGGAAAGCTAAGACTCTTGTGGATTGAGTGAGCCCAATTTTATTAATGTAAGGTGATGTAAGTAGTGGTCATATAGTAGTCATTTTATTGTAGAAAGACAAATGCATGCAATTATAATCTAATATTTAAATGTCTACAACACTAAGTGGGCCCATTCTCCATAACAATTACTTTGGCTTTTGATACTTTAAGTGCATGTTGATGCTGGTACGATACGATTTCAATGCAGGACTTAAACCTGAAGTGGATTAATATCACAGTGTTGCAGTCCTTTTTTTTTTAAAGTAATGGATCGGAATAATTTCTCCACCACTGAACCAAAGCAACATGAAACCTTACAAGCACAAATAATATCCATGGCCTTTCTTCTTTCCTGTGCACAAGTAATATTTCAGTGTTTTCCATACACAGAACAAAAAGAGAAGGAGAATTTCTGGAGTCATTTTTCAGTAGAAATTTGTATCACATGGAACACTTCATTATTCAGAAGTGTATAAATGACCAAATTAAATTCAAATCGTGAATGTTTTAAGTTACTAAACATTGCTTACTTTTTAAGGCCTTGATGGCCAAATTAAAGGGAGTTTTATCACAACACAATGACAAGCATATGTTACTGAATGTGTTCAAACTCCTGAAAGCAATTATTTTCAACAGCCCATATGGTGAAGAGAAGGGGAATAGCAGCTTGACAGAGGATATCCCAGAGAATCATTAAATATGGTGTTTTAAAGCAAAGAAAGGGGCATATCAAAATAACTTTACCTGAGTTGTCATGTCATTGTAACCAAAATGATTTCTAAGCAATTTCCTAACTGGTCAGAGATGTCTGTATTCTAGACAGAGACAGCAGTACACGTCCCACTGGTTAGAGAGATCTAATCATAGACAGGCCGGTGCTGATGGAGCCTGATCCCTCACGGCTTTTCTGCACCTTTAATGTCCCGCATTAGATCCCACCAGCTGCTCTGAAGCTGACCCTGGGCTGTGACATCCCTGTAAGGACAGCAGGTGAGAGGAAATCCTCTGTCTCTCAGGAAACAATGCCTTTATAAAATATAGTAGAAAATGGTATAATAAAGTAGTGAAAACCATTTTTTATTGCAAATATTTTGCTTTTAATGTATTAAAAGTAACTCTGGGTAATCTTATCAAATGGCTAAACTTTATTTATATATTATAGGAACAGTTTCAATCCTAAAAATTAACCATAATGTCACAATGTTATACACTGAGTTGTTTTCGACAAAAACTATGAAGGATAAAAATGACTGAAATGTGGCTAAAACTAATTTTGATTTAAGACTAAGACTAAATCTAAATAAGATTCCAAAATTAACAACTGTCTGCAAGTATTTTGTAAATTCATTAAGTAATATTCTGAGCAAAAATGATTTATTTCACTGGTCAAAGATTCACTTTTGCTCTGAAATGTTAATCATTTTCCTTTGGGTCTTAGATCAGACAAACCAAGACATTTTAGAATGTCCTTTGGGGTTAGGCTACTTTTTTCTCATATTTGTGAGGAGATGTTCTACAATTTTCTGATTCATATTATGAACGTCATATGTGTGATACGCAACATAGCAGTGAATTAGTATGATGAAAAACCTGAAGCTATTGAGTGCATGCCCCTACAAGCACCCCTATATATATCTATATCTATATATCTATCTATCTATCTATCTATCTATCTATCTATCTATCTATCTATCTATCTATATATATGACATAGTGCATATGTCTGATCCAAGTGAGGCAATGTGTGTGAGACTGAGTAAAACATAGACTGAAGTGATACCTTGAGCCCTCCACACTCTGCTGCTGATCCCTGGTCCACTCCGGTGATGTAGATGCCCAAAGCATATTCGGCTCCCCCTCGGATCATCAGTCCCAGAGAACGGCCGTCATCCAAAACCAAGTTGACCTTAAAAACAGACAGAGAAATAGATAAAGATGGCGGATGCATGGGTTAAATATCTAGAAATGGTGTGAAGCAGACTCTTCTTAAATATCAACATCTGAGAAGACATTTCACAGTCTCAATTGCGTTTCTTGACAGGCTGCCAGACTCGCCAGTGGTGTCGGGTTGTTCACACTAAAATGTAACACAATGCACAGAGAAAATGACAGCTCCGCACTGAGTCCGGATTTGCCAGCAGAAAATAAAGACTCTCAGGAGCTACTTAGATGTAGTGACTCAAAGCCATTAATGAGGAGGCTGAATCTGCTCTGATTGGAGGAATGACTGTTTGAATGGGTCAATCAGTTTGTTTACACGGCTCAATCATGTCAATATCCCAAATAAGCAGAGCGGACAATATCTGACACAGTTTGAATTGAAATAACCAATAGACCGTAATAACTGTAATCCACCAACAGCTACAAGATATCTCTGCTACAGCACCCAATTAAACACACTGCTGCAGGGAGCTAATGACACCTACAGGATATACACGACTGCGCCAAAGTGACTCCAGCTTCTGCATTTGTAAAGATGTCCACCCAATAATTTGTTTAATCTGGTAGGGTATTTAACTGCTCCATTTATGTGCACATGCCAGTGTCCTCAGATGACTTCCTGTCTGTAAGAGGCTGCCATTGGCTCGATTCATGAGGCCACAGAGAAGGTAGTGGTGTCATATAAACTGGAAGACCCAAGTAATCCCTCATGTGCCAGTCCTTGACCTCTGACCTCAAGATAGTTGAATGAAAATGGGTTCTGTGCCTCCCCACAAATCTCCCCTTTACAGACAGCCCACTTTATACCCATAACATGAAGTATAAACGTGTTATTTTCACCTATTGCATTTGAATATTTCCGCATTATGGGGTGCCACAACAGCCAGAATCGAAAAGCTGAGACTCCTGTGGATTCAATAAGCCCTTTTTTATTATCACAGCCCCATGAAACTTTACAACCACGAACCACAGACCTAGAGCACTCAGATGTACAGCTTTCTCAGGAATATCTACAGTAACAGATAACAGGTATGTTTCAATTTTCCAGTTTAAAAACAGTTAAATACTGGCCCAACAAGACTTGCCATCAATTTCTGCAAAATGCTAATTTTGCTGAAATCACCAAAATGTAAAACAAAATTCCATACTGCCACATACAGCTCGATTACCGGAAGTGGAATCAATTTCACCAAATGCTTGGGCCATAACGTAACTTACATTTGAGTCTCAGAGGGACCAGAGGAAACCCTGCAGTATTTAACTGGTTTAAAAATAGGTGAAGCACAACCCATCCAGCAGAGATCCATCCAGAGCTCTCATTTTTACATCCACAATTTTTATTTCTCTGGAGGTCTGAGAGCCTTGAGCTGAACATTCAGAGGTTGCATGTCCAAGGATGGTGAAACACATTTCTACCTCTTACATTTTTGACTTTATTATTCAAATACAGTGCCAGCTGTGCTAGTAGAGCTGAACAAGAACCGAGTAATCAGGAAAAACCAATATGCTGATAATTCATCAGATTTAGGAGTGTACAGGCACTGATTAATGACAGGCCACACGCCTACCAGTCCCCAGACAAAACTTTGAAAGTAAAGTATGATGCATATTGGACCCGACACATCTCACTGAGAGTGAGTCTGACAAGCAGAAGGTACAACTAGATGAACGGCACTTGACATGTTGAGAGTCTAAGTTACAACTGCATGGTAGCTATATATACATATTATATAGCCATGCGCATTAACCTCCCAGCTGACGTCCCCTGCCTTGATCTATGGAGGCCTTTGAAAGACTTAAGTAGGCCTATTTGTGCTCTGTTCCAGGGGCTATAGGGTTTGATGAAGGGTTCATTTGTCTGATAAAAGTGCTTTGTTCTAAGCCACTGGCAGCGGCTCCATCAGGTATAATCTGCTCTTCTTTGTTTGGTGCCTCTGGGTCATCTCATCAAGGGTGTCCCTTAACTCTGCAGCTATTTGCTTAGGCCCTAAAGCCTTTAGCTCACTTAATTCAAAAATGTGCTAATGTCATAGCCATCTTTGTTCACGGCACACAACATTACATGCTGATCATTTCTAAATGTTTACTTAAACGAGCAGTGTGTAAAATTTAGAGTGACCTATTAGGTGTAATTAAAAATAATTATTTTTTTTGTTTTCATTGGTGTATAATCACCTTCAACTGAGAATCATCTGTTTTATTACCTCAGGTTAAGTTCTTTCTATCTATATCTGCAGTTGTTCAACCTACACAATTATGTGTCTGTCTCTGAATCTAGAAGACCACATGCTCACATAATATCTGAAGTCATGCTGAATTCGCCAAATATTGTATTACATAATATTAATATGCAATTACATTTTTGTTGCCTTAATTGAATTAGATTGATCTAATATTAGTATAAAATCAAGTGTCTATCTGTTCTGAGTTGATAGTAGCCACAGGGCAGCTGTTTGGCTATTTACACCTGATCAGGACCCACCCTGTGATGCTAGGTAAGTGTTTTCAGCTAGCTGGGTCAGTACATGATGGGAATCATGGGGCCATCAAACCCAAGGCAGCAGATCCAACTGGTGTGCAGTGGAGAAACACGTTGAACAGTGTGTTCAATAAATGTTGTTGGTTAGTCAGCAAAAGATCTCATGGATAACTTACGGTAAGTTTTAGGGGTAAATAAAAAGGCAATGGCCTGTGTGAATACAGAGCTGCTTTACCATGGTCACACTAAAAATTACTCTTTGGTAGAAGTGAATGCTTCTGGATGTCATGAGTCACATTTTGCTCATTATAAACTTAAAATAAAATTATGTTGGATACAGACACCTGGGTCGAATAGCGTCTATTTTAATTAACTATAAAGTATATTGAATTCCACATCCTCTCTGTACAGAGGCAAAGGAATGTCAATGACAGCCTGAATAGAAGAACCGTGGTTGTGCTTTCCTGAATAATGTATCAGATACACACACTGGCTCTACAGAGGGCCGTCATGCTTTACCTTGCCTGAAGGCTACTGTAAGTTATCAACACATTTTGGAGGTTGAGTGGAGTCAAATCACAGGGTAGGAGAGTATCGTAGTACAAATGAAAGGATTACGTATTTAAAGAAAAAAAATATCAGTTTAACAAAGTCAGTCATTTCAGCTAATTTCAGCTGTCAGTCAGCCTGCTGAAGGCAGTTGAGCCAGCTGCTGTCCTGTATTCTGCTCACAGCCAGGTGCTGCACACACAAAAAAACACACACCACACACACACACATGCGCACACACACACACACACACACACACACACACACACACACACACACACACATGCACACACACACACACACACACACAC
>JAOWBC010000711.1:18392140-18404382 GCA_028566105.1 Hypoplectrus providencianus
ACCCGAAACACCCAATGAATCCAGGATACATCACTGATGATGTGTCCCAGTGCATCCAGGAGATGTATCTTTCAAGACTTGCATGCAAAACTGCAACCATTATTTATATGTTATATATAAAGTATGTTTGTGTAGACTTCTATTATCATTACGAAAGCAAAATTAGGGGAGCATGGGCCATGATGTGTTCAGAATCTCTTACTGTTACAGTCTGTTTAGGTATGTAACTGACATTTTCTCCAAAGAGGCTTGAAATAAGCAGAGTGGCAGAATGAGTTCAGCTTTTAGATTATTGACAACATCACAAAAACCCAGTGAGACTGCAAAAACATCAACACATCATCCAACAGACAACAGATGTCACTAGTTTAATAGATAAGTACAGAATAAAGCAATGAGCGCAATGAAGAAAGAATAGGTGCTGCTGAGTGGTTTATTGAAATTAATCGGAGACGAAGGACAAGGGGGAAGCGCTTTAAGAGGAATGAAATGTCTCAAACAAAAAACTGAACATAAAAGCTTTTTTCAAGATGTTCCAAGCATCAAATATCTTTGAATTAATTTGTCCCAACAACAGTCTTCAATAAAAAAACAACAGCCCATTAAAACTTAAGTAGAAATGCAGAGTATAAAGATCACAGAGTCAGTTTAAAGCTGCTTTTCATGCCCCATGGGAGTCCTGAAGGTCTCCTTTAGACATTTCAATTTAATTCATGACATCTCCTGAAATGCTTATTCCAGCATTAGATCACTGGAGGGAGAAAAATGGGCATCCTCCTGCCTGCAAAGCACGGTGATGTTGTGGAAAATCGATGTGTGAATATGTCACTTTGATTTCCAGTTATGAGAATATTAGAGCATGGACTATGAACATTTGAAATAATTGACCCAAAGAGCTCCTGACAGTGTTTTTAATGAGAGATCTGAACAAGCCTTCTCTTAAAGGGAATTAGAGGCACCCCCGGCTGACTTTACAACTAACCAGGCGATGCAGAATCCAGGGTGAGAGTCCAGAACAAATCTTTCTAACTTGAAATGTAGCCTGAAATTTGCCACAGATATGTTCGCCCGTCTGCCTCACACTTACTAAATGTTTTATTTCACTCTTGGCCTTATAAATTGCAGTGGATCTATTTTTGTCTGCAGAAGGACTGGACTAATGAACAGGAACATAACAAATGTTCTGTATTTGTGATTTGCCGAGCAGAAAACAAGCTAAATTAATTGGGTAATTTCGCTGTAATGGTGGGCAGTTTGGCAATATCGCTGTATGTGAGATATTGATATGTACTCTGATATATTACATTTTCCAGAAATGAAAATAAAATAAATAGTCAAGGAGAAAATAATCAGATAAGGATGTCTTTTTTTAGAACAATCCAACAATGTAAAACACCAAGAATTGACTTTTGGCTTTGTCCAATTGATTCTACAAAAGCACGAAGCCACCTTATTATCACCCACTGGTTTGGTAGTAACTGTTTTGCCTAGCGATAATAGTGGCATTTTGATTGTCAGAATATTGTTTTTTCGTTGTTGTTTTTCCATAATTGACCGTATTTGGAGACTTCTATACAACTCAACTTCTATTTCAACCACTGGAGTCACCCCCTGCTGATCATTAGTAAGAATTGGCAGCACTTTTCAGATATTGCCACCTGTCCCAAAATTTGCTAAACCTTCCCCATTGATGGACTGGTGATTTGTTTATTGCCATGAACTGATTGATTCCAGTTTGCATTTATAAGTGACTCAGTTCAGGATATAACTATTTTTTACCATTTGTTTCATAAGTAAGCATATATTTTTTATATCCAGAAAAAAACTATTTCTCATTCCTGAGGTGGTGCTTTAGCCAGGCTCCATTTTCTTTTTATCAGGACTCAGGCATGGCACTGTATAATGCAGCTGGAACAATATGAAATGACTCCAGGCTGTGCACTTAACTGTTTGACCATTTTAATTGGATGTGATTCAAATGGTTGATGAAAAAAATAAGTAACATTCCAGCCCAGCCGGGTAAGAGCCTGCCAGCAGTTGTTCATCAGCTTCACTCACATAACTTCAAAAAGGTCGTATTTTACAAATGATGGAAGCGCTCCTGTTTTAACAATGTTGATTAATGTGACCCCATTTGGGCAACTCTCTTTTCATTTTCCTTCTTCCAAAGGGAGGTCAGAGAGCAAGAACAACCAGAACAGTTTTCCCGAAGGATAGTTGAGCTTCTTTAGTGTTGGATACATTGTGTGCAGATGTAAAGGATGAAATAATTTGCTAATTTTGTGGCTCTGAACCTACAGTGAAGGGTTGGAGGAGCAAAATTAAAATGGGATTGGAACAATTGTCAACTGAATTGACAATCGATGACGGTTTGAATCAGTTGGCTATGCCTATCGAGCTAATTGTGTTGATTGGGATTTTTCTTTGCCAGAAAACACTGCAATGGTAAATTTAGTCTTGACCAAGTTCAAACCCTTTCTCTGTGTTTCAACTGCCAACATGGAGTTCAGTCTATGTTAAAGCTAAGGGTTTTTGCAACCATTGGAGTCGCCCTCTGCTGTCCAGGACATAGAATACAGGTTTAAGGCACTTCCACATTGGAAGTCTTCTTATTATTTTCTATTCTTACTTTTGTGTTACTGCCTGAATATCACATAACCAACGGATGCACCTACCCACACGGAAGACATACACCTTATCTGGACAATGACAGAGTTTTTACATCCCACTTCATCCTGCTTTGGTTACAATATTCAGCTCTTTCAAAAGCAGGCTGAACATTCTCAATCACATAATAAAAAAATAAAGGAAAGGAACCAACATTTAGCCTGTTTGTTTCCTCTGCATCATGATGTGGAAACGTGCTTGCTTGAACTTGCTTGAATGCTGTGGCTCATTTGTCCCAGCAGGAAAATGTTGGCCGGCTACATTAACGACAGTCACGCTGTGTGATTAGATGTCTTAATATGTCACGTTGTTGCAGATTTTGTGTGTGTTCCTGTCTGTGTGGAAGCTGATGAGCATGTTTGTCTATATGGAAAAAGGCTCACATATTGAATCATTTATCTCTAAGAAGATCAGCGAGGAGGTACAACACATACACACATTATCATCCATGGGAAATGTTGAGATATTTTCTGCCGTTCAGTAGTTTAATATAAAGAGAAAATAAAATGTCCGATTTGACAAACAAGTCAATTTATAAATGAGAGTTGCAGCATTATTAAGACTCAAGTTCAATCACCTTTTAAGCACTTTCAAGGTAGCTGAACCATACAATTTCAGGCTCTTTATACCCAACATAGTCAATCAGATGTTTCTTGTCAATTTTTTTTTACCATAAATATAATGTATATTAATATACATTAATTTTGTCTATAAATGACAACTGAACAGAAGAACTTTCCTTTAGTCAGACAAACAAATGGATCATGCTATTTAAATAATAACATATTTATGGTTTACATGGGTGATTTTGCAGATTAAACTTAAGCATTTCCTGCACCTGCAATGGTAAAACAATTTGGCCAATAGCTGATTCTGTCAATGTGTGCCAATGACACAAAGAAAACAGTCTGCAGAAAAAAAGAATAACTGAATAGTTTTAAAGTCATCAACATTCCATTAAATTAAGTCATATGCATTATGAAACCTTCAATATACAACCTTCATTCAAATGAAAATGATGGTTTCTTGTGAAAGAAATAACAGCTTCAAAAGCATTTTGGCAGCTATGCAACTGCATACTTAGTGAGATTTTTTTTCAGTATTTATATAGCCCAACAAAAGCATTTTGTTGTGAAACATGAATTAGATTCATTTAAATGTAAAATCAACTAGAAACATGAATAATATCTTTCACCTCTTGTGTTTCTTGTGTGTCTGATCTTTCTTTAAACCAGTATACTGAACTACTACAATACCTTAGGCAACACTTCCTTTTCTAAACACATCACATGAGCTCACCGCTCCTGTTCCTCTTTTATATAATACTTGAGTTGCATCCAACCAGTGGATTTTTCTCAGACAGCAGGGACAATGTCAGCAAGCTACTGTTGTCTGTGCTCTGAGTCATATTATTTGCTCATAGGCAGATGGTAGTCAACAAAGCAAATATATCAGCCCATACTGATGGATGATGAATCAGTGCATCACTATACCTCATCTTTACCTTTTGCTATATTCAAAACACCTGGATTGTTACTCATGTCTAAGATGAAATTAATAATAAACTGGCATCATTTTTTAAAGGGTGCATTCCGTCTGTTAGGCTGTTGAAAGTTGTATACTAGCATTATAGAGGCGAGAGCAGGATTAACTTGTGTCCTCCACCCAGGGGAGCAAAACAAGGAACAAAATACTTTAAAGGATGCAATTTATTGGTACAGCCCTTTCTTCCAGCACACTGCCTTTTGTTCAATTTTATATACAGTACATGCCGTGTGTGATATTGGGAAATGACTTTATGTTGAGTAAATACGAGGTGCCAGCTCAGAAGGAAAACCAGCAACACTGCAGGCAGTCTGCGTCGCAGATCTCCACAGTGACTCGTAGTTTGGACTGAGTCACAGACGCTAACGGCAGCGAGTAGCTCAGTGCCAAACATTTTCCTGCAGGCAGGTGGGAGCAGCTGCAGAATAATGGAGCAGTTTATGGGAAAGCTGTGGTTTACAACCAACCACCTGATCATTGTATGTTTGTCTTAACAAAAACTATCTGAGGGTAGAATCTGGAGGGGGAAAAGTCTATATTTTTCTGACTTCAATGAGCATTTGTGGCAAAATATACTCATTTTGTACTTATAACTGGCCTTCTGATCTATCTGCTTTTCATTATAGCAACATTTTTCTAGTGTAGAATATCATTCTAACAATTTTTAAGAAGTTGTTATAAAGTATGTTACTTTGTTCAAGCAAAACAAGTGCTTGCAATCTTAATTTCAAAAATTTAAACACATACAAGTTTATAATTGAGAGTAAAAACATATAATTAAGTCATATAATTTCAATGACTTTGTCAAAAACTAAAAATATAAAATATAAAGCCTGAATGCAGGTAAAATATAAATATAAATATAAGCCTGAATGCAGGTAAGAAAAAAGTTATTCATTTTCTTTTCAAAGTCTGACTTAAATTCTTTTATCTTCCATATTTGTTTGACTAACAAGTGGAAAAATGTTGGGTGGATCATTTCTTATTTTTCAAATGCTGCTTTCCACCTTTAATACTTTCAATGACTCTGTGCTGAACACCTTAAAGTCTTTAGTCATGAAGTTAGAAGTTAAAGTCAGCCTATGGGGGAGACTTGATTTGTTGTTTTGGACTTTGGAACAATTTGGGACTTTGGCTCTGAGTCCAGTTGTGTGATTCAAGTAAGTCCAATAGGAAGCAGACTAGTCACATGGTCAAGAAGACCCATGAAACAATTGCAGCATACAGGCACAGGCTAGCAGGAAGGTGGAAGAGGCAGCAACACTGTTGCACTGCAGAATGCACTATATATGATGTGGGGTTGGGCCACAGGATGAATATATGGCAGTTTGGCTGAATACATTAAGTGTTGTTTTATGGGGTGATTTTGTCTGTGTAATTTGCTTATTTAAAGCTCTGCCTCTGAAGAGCAAGTTAAAGCTACTGCTCAGCAGGCAGCCGGCACAATGCTAAAACAAAGTGTGGAGGGAGGTCTGCTGTGACAGACTGCTAACTGTGTGAATTAAGGGTTTATTTCATGGATGCATTATTAATACTGGATACTGGGCTGGAAGGTGGCTTCTCTGGGCCTGAGGAAAGTTTCAGAAATTAAGAAACTTTAATGGACCAAAAGTACAGAGGAATGTTTATAATTGACCTTGTTTGCAGTTCGAGGTGTCCTGTCAACAGGGATAAAGAAGCCTCTTTTACTGCTGAGTTCACAGTGGGATTTTTAATTGCAATACAGCGAGTAAGAAAAGTACCCTACGATGTAAAGCAGTGAGTTGTGTATCCATGGTTTGTCTTCATCAAACCAAATTTGGTGGTTGTTGGAACAATGGGGGGCTGACCGAGATGTTAGTCCAGTTGTGATTAGTTTGGATGAGTCTTATGTGTTAACAAGTAAATTACTTGAATTAGGAAGTTTTTTGGTTATGTTTTATTGTTTAATAAGGAAAACATTAATATATATTAATATATATATATTCTTTCTTGACATTTTGATGACATTTGGTTGTCTTTTTTTTAATTAGACTAAAGCAAGTGTGGAAAGTAGCAAACATGCCACCTTATGGTAACTCCCAGTTAAAATTATACGGAGCCACCCACATGTTTATCATTTTAAATGATCACGGTTATCATATTAAATGTTGATCTGAAAAGTAAGTAAAACTGGCACATAAATGAAGTGGAGCTTAAATTACAATATAACCTCTAAAATCAAGTAAAGCAGAAGTTACATGCAGAAATAATCAAGTAAAATACAAGTACCTCCATAGCTCAAGTAGCATTTCGCCACTGCATATTGCCCTACCCTCTTATGACGGTAAATTAGTGTTCCTTCTGCATCTTCCTTCTATTAAAAAATAAGCCTTTTAAGGAATGTGCCTGACTGACAGTGCAGATCACCTCAGCAGAAGAAATTAACATTTGACTTCATGCCAGAGACAACACTCCTCCAGCAATCTGTAGGAACCTAAATGGCTCTAATGAGAGTGAAAGAAAAAGACCATATGTGGGTGTTATATCACTCTGCTAAGTGAACCATTTTAGAGGCCATTTCTCATTTTAGAGTCTATCTCTCATTTTAAGCTCAGTGTTTGTGCTGGCACATTGATCCTTTCAGTTAAAGTGGAGGCAAGTTTTCTGACCCACAAGCTTGGCCCATCTTCTGCCGCAAGGAAATATGGAGTGGGATCAAGAGGGGCACGGCAGACAAGTCCAGCAGACTGAGAGAAAAAAAAGTGTGAAACAACAAGAGAAAAACACATATAAACCGCTTTTCTACAAAACACCTGAGACCAGATAGTATACACTGGGATCAGCTGTGTCAGGTAATCAGGGTTATAAAGACAGGAGAAAACAATTTGTGAATGAGGTGACTCCTCAGAGGAGTATCTTATCTCAAGTCAAGGACTGACACTATTACCTCGGTCAAAAAAAAAAGATGTTTCTTGACTTTCCTCTATTTATTTATCCATAAAAAACATGTAAATTTAAGTGTGATCACTGAATAATGGACAGTTAGTAGGAATTGTCCAAGGTAACTTGTAGAATGATCAGCTTATATAAAAGAGACAAAACAAAGGTATCCTATTACAGATTCATTCATTGACCAACAAATTATTAGTCCACAATTTCTAATCATTTAAAGATTCTTTCAAATGCTAAAACACATTTTACAGTTTACACCAGGGGTGTCCAAACTACAGCCTGGGGGCCAACTGTGGTCCGCCATCAATTTTTTATTGTCCCGTGTCAAAATCAAAAAATCTAATGGTTTATGGCCCACACATAATATTTGTGCTGAAGTGTTTCTGTTTGCAGGATGGCCAGTTACAGTTTCTGTATTTCTGGAATGGCCTTTGCTGTTGGATCATCTCATTAATTATATGTATATATTTATAATATGCAAGTTATTTTCAGATCTTTTTCTTCAGCAGGATTACAGAGAAAATACTGGCCTCACTTTTATGAAACTTGGGTTGTACAGTTGTAACATGGTCAAGGATGAATCTAATAATTGCTCTGAAATGGATCTGTATCTGTAATGTTGTAAGATTCAGGAGGACAGAGCCTCGGTGGGTCTGTCTTTATAAAGTGCTCGTCTTCTGCACTTTATTGTGGTAACACTATTATATTCTTCTAATTTGTTCCTCAAATAAGTTGAATGAACAGTAAAGTTCAATGTCGTGGCCAACATGAATAACCTTTTTGTAAATATTAAAATAAAAATCTACTAATGGAGAGCTGTGATGTTGACGTTTTTTCTTCTAACAAGCTCAATTATCAAACATAATTTATTCTAAGCATTAGAAGTGAGGCAGTATACCTCACTGAGTGAGTGGCCCAGTCCTTTGAATACTTTTCCTGTATGTGGCCCTCAGGAAAGTAGTGAACTTGATTTGACTATAATGAACATCTTGTTATTTTTCTTGATCTCATTGTATATAGGAGTAATTTACTTATGACAGATGAAAAGTTTCAAAACTTCCAGGTCTGCAACAATAATGCAAACAAAAACAAAAATCTTTTTGTATGGTAATGGATGAAAACAGTATGCTTACAGCTGAAATTACACCTCGCCGTTTTTATTTCCCTGTAAGTATTCTGTAAAGTGTGTTTTAACAGATCTGAAAGTTCATTACTATGTGGATAAACTGCTGCCAATATACAGTGTTTTAAAGGAGTATGACTGAGGAGAGTTGGTATACTCAGGAAAGAATGTACTGTGTGTGAGCAATAAACATTTTTCACAATTTAACACTTCTGTTTCATGGTGTGAAAACTTAAAAAAAATGATTTCAGTTTTAAATGATGTATTTAAGTGATTAAAGAAAAAAGGTAGGTCCTTTTATCAAACTACAGTGCCAAATGGTGTTGGATTACAGCTTTTTCAATGCGGATATGTTGCTTTTTTATACATATATATATAATTTGTTTGGCTGGACAAACCCTTGGTTTCTTTTTTTAATTCATGAATAGTTAAATATAAATGAATATTCACGTAGAAAGATTCACTGGTTGCAGCCCTACATTCAACCCTGTGTATACATTTAAACAAACGTTGCATGACGATGTCACACAGATCTGATGTGCTTACTTGTGGACCATTGATCCGTGTCGCTCTGCTGCCCTCCCCCTCATTCTGCTTGCTAACTCTGATCACTTTAAGCTAATTACTGACTGATATTACTGCACAGCCCAGATAGCACCTTCATTCTCTCCACCAAGAAAAAAAAGCTCTCCAGACTAACTCATAGACTGTGAGATGGCCTTGTGCACATGCACTTGTGTACACGGACGTGTTGTGTGCATGTGAGTGTTTGTCAGTATTGACAGTTGGCCCCCGGCTGCAGCGAGGTGATGATGATTTTATGGCCCACATTGCCGCAGCTCAATCCATTTCTCACTGTGCTGGTGGATCCTAATGGCCCGACACGGGGCGGTCGGTGTGAATGTTCTGCCCCGGCACAGATATCGATTTCATCGACAAACAGTGGCCTCAGAGCCTGGCCTACTTCTCCTGGGTGCATTTAGAGGGACGCCACACAGCTCAGAGGGCAAGCCGATAAAATACCAACAAAGCATGTGACTGACTCTGCTAAACAAACCGGCCCATGATGCGCTGATATCAATATACATAGGCGAGCAAGAATAAGTGCGCAGATATAGCTTCTTTCTTTGTATTGAGCAAAAAATACACTCAGCAGTATATTCACACCTTATTGTTTTTTGTTTTCTGCAACATTCATAGAAAAATGAAAAGATTTCTTTTTTAATGAGCTGTTGATTTTTATCTGCTGTCAAGTCTCCATGCACCAAAACTAAATCACATTTTAGCTGTATTTGACACTTCAAGAAGGTGGCACAAATATGACAATTAACAAACTGTTTTACAATGATGTGTCAAACGTATCTCATTGAAAAGTAAATAAAAAGGATTCGAGCAAAGGAAAGAACTAAAATTAAACAAGCGCCACAGTGTGTATTTAGAAGACTAGCTTCAGCACCTTTTCCCCTGATTAAAATGTATTGATGTGATGTAGTGCCTCCACGATTGAGCTGCTCTAAATACTCCCACTTCCTGTCTGCCACCCCGTCTGTTAGCCCTCCATCCATGACAGGGTTTAATTCACAGGAGCAAAGACACACGTCACTGTTACTGTCAGGAGAGAACGCTCTGATGGATGAAACACAATTTTATGCCCGTTATTTGTCAGGCTGAGACAAAGAAGTGGTACGGCTTGGGACTTTGTTTATGTGTGTGTGCGGGTGGCCATGAATAAAGAGCGACCATTATGACAGTCAACAGGGGAAGTGCAGCAGTACAGAGAGGACAGGGGCAACATAATTGGAGCTGTTTGAGTGAAATTCTTGAGTTCAGCCTGCTCTCAAGGCTGTCAAGACACTGTACAAGACACAGGAGACACTTCTACTACTGTACTACCTGAGATATATATAGTGTTTGTATGCAAGGCACTGGAATTAATCTTTCAAGGAAAAAGAAGGCGAGGAACCAAAACATTATACTGCTTAAACTTAATCAATATTGACCTTCAATATTTATTTTAATATGCATTTTTACTCATCCATGCCATCCCATTTTCCATTGCTTTATTTGCTACAGTCCTGTGGCTTTTTAAGGGTTTTTTCCCAGCTAAAATAAAAAACAGTGTGCTCCACGCAGACCTGGGTCTGGTTCTTCCATGAACAGATCACTCCTTAAGTTATTAGTATAAGCAAAAGCTTAACAGGACACTTGACCTATATGTTACATGAACTGAAAAGGGTTAAAGTTCAGACAAAAAGAAGGGCAATATCAGAAGACACAGCTTTAACCCTAGAAGTTTACAGCTATTTAAATGAAGACAGCACCATGGATACACTTTGCTATGCCTCAACATGTTTTGTAGCCCAGCCCTAAAGTATGCCCTGCTTATCATCTAGGTACTCTACATGGGACCATAATTTACAAATTAAACATCATGCCGTAGTGACGTAGACTTGAAATTAACGATTAAACCCACAGACTAATGATGAAAATGTTTACTAAGGTAATCAGTCATGTGAGAAGTAGGGCTGTTTCCTCACTCTTTTGCAACCTTTGTCATTGCCTCCTGCGGGCCTTTAAGAAGAATGCAGGTTTAAGATGTTTCCACATGGGCTTCAGTTTTTGGACCCCAGGGCTGCCACATGGTCAAAGGCATAATTATCTATTGATTCACTGCACTGTGGCATCCTTCACAGCACATTGATTAGCGCTCTTGGAATTATGGAGACCGTTTCAGGTATTGTAGCAAAAAAAAAAAACAACTGAAAAACATGACCAGGGGATGTTTTGCAGTGCAGCCAAAATTCCCTTAACATTTAGTAGAAGCATGTCGATAATTCAGAAAATATAAACTTAAAAGCCCTCGAATTGTACCTTCACTTCTTTAATGTGATGCATTTCCTGACACAACAGGATAATACAATAAAGAATCATTACAAGCCATAAACTACAGGAAAAGGGCTGTTTGATTTGATAGAAGGGAAATATCAGAATGATTTCTGGACAAATTGGTTTTATTGGTTTAAATCTGTTGTGCAGCATGAGGTCAGCATTACAGATTGTGAATTTTCCAGGAAGGGACATGATACCTGGAATGCTCAGTTGGTTTTTTTTTTTTTAGGTTTTTTAATAATACTGGTATGGCCATGTATATGCATGTTGTAGGGTGAAGGATTTAAAACTCATATTCTTAATCCCTCTTTCCATATGCTTTCCTGCAGCAGACCAAAACTAGCAGCCCAGAGAAGAAGAGGAGAAATAAACTATAAAGTTATCAGCCTCAGACTTAGAATTCATACAGGAGGAAATAAATAATTGTGAGAGAAAATCTCCCATTCTCCACCGCTGATATCATCCCACAAACATTAGCAACTGTCCCAGACAAAGCTCCTCCCAGCCAGTTATCCAAGAGTTAAGCTGATTAGCTGCCGGCTGTTACTGATGAAGTTGTGTCTATGTGTGTGCCAGTGGATCTTATAGTTGGTCATATTCTCTCATACATGAACACAGCTTATTATTATCATTAAAGTCTACCTCAAACAATCCAGTTAAAACTTTGGTGCACTTTCATTCAGTAAGAAAGTATAACCGATAACAAGGAAAGGATTTATCAGCATACAACAGCTTGTGGAGCTACAACATAGTGTAATATAAAGTGCAGAGGAAGAGCTCTGGGAATATTAGTTGTGAGGTAGGTGTGTGATTGACAGGAAAGGTATAGAAATAGAAAAATAAAGACGCACCAAGTTCCCTGGTTTGTTCCAAATCCTATTTAATTAACTTCAACATTTTATCACAGCAGACAGTGTGGAGAAAAAAGCAGACAGTTGTGTAGGCGGTCATTTCCAAATAACACTGCTGCTTCTATCCAACACACACCAATGTGTGCATCTCTGCCTCTGACACTTTAGCATCTATAAATCACTGTGTGTGTGTGTGTGTGTGTGTGTGTGTGTGTGTGTGTGTGTGTGTGTGTGTGTGTGTGTGTGTGTGTGTG
>JAOWBC010000711.1:18405966-18421253 GCA_028566105.1 Hypoplectrus providencianus
TCTCAAGAGACAGTCAACATGGTGTGTGTACATGTGCGTGAGAAAGAGAGAGACAGGGAGCGAGAGACAGGCAGGTCTCGTTCACCCCACAGGTCTTTCATACTGCACCACTTAACTTTGAGTGGCTCTTAAACCCCAAGCACTAAAAGCACACACACACATCCTGAGATCACACTAGGTAAGCCTTACTCAGCTGGACTTTATATAGCGCCCGTGGGCAACATTGACGTCATTAAATCATCTATTTCTGTCTACTTGTCCCAGTTTCAGAACTTCCCTATTTCATATTGAAAGTTGATGAGACGTGTGGGAACTTTTTCAGGATGTTTCCCTCCTCACCACCAACAACTGTTGAGGCATTTAATGCACCGCTGTGATGTTCAGTCCGTCACTGACTGACAGGTTTGGCAAAAACTCAGATAATTGAGGTGAGAGTAGACTTTTTTCACAGCAGACATTCTAGCTTGTCATGCAAGAGAGGCAGCGGTGTAATTGATATCAATGGAAATAACTGCATTCCATTTAGGTGAGCATGTTCCAGAGCCAAGGTATAGGCAAAGCCCATATGGGCTCACGGGCATGAGCCATCATGAACAAGATTTGTTTTACTTATCTTTTTAGTGTTTCCATCTTCTGTTCATTCAAGATGTTTGACTTGAAAATTGAAAAAATGGTGCTACAAAGTGCTACAAGAACTGATAAAACAAGACATTCATTCAGCCAGAGTTGGAAATTGGCACCAGCCACAAGCAAAATGTTGGTAAAACATTCAGGTGTCCAAAACAAACAGTGGTGATCTACACTCACTGGCCACTTTACTGGCTCGCAGGTGTACCTAATAAAGTGGCGGTGTTGTCATCTGCTCCAATGTTGGACGTGTTGTGTGTTCAGAGATGGTCTTGTGCAGACCTTGGTTGTAACCAGCAGTTATCTGAGTTCCTATTGAACCAGTCTGACCATTCTCCTCTGACCTCTGGCATCAACAAGGCATCAAGGCTCTCTGGATATTTTTCTCTTTTTCAGACCATCCTCTGTAAACTGTAGAGAAAATCCCAGTAGATCAGCTGTTTGTGAAATACTCACACCAACAATTGTGTCATTCAGTGTCACTTAAATCACCTCTCTTCCTCATTCTGATGCTCACTTTGAACTCAGCAGCTCGGCTTCACCATGTCTACGGGCCTAAATGCATTGAGCTGCTGCCATGTGACTGGCTGATAAACAGCTGAACAGGTGTGTTAATAAACAGCTGAACAGGTGTATCTAATGAAGTGGCTGGTGAGTGCATTTAATGGCAAGTAGCGTTTGGAATCCAAGCACCACAGTGCCAGGTGGACAAAAAGAGTTCATTTCAATCCCTGGCTGACAGAAGACAGAAGACACACTCGACAGTAATCTTTAAGAAAATGACCCAGCTTCTGACTTTATTAATTACCTCAGTAAACATCATAAATTTTGTGGTCTCAGTTTCTAGTTCAATGCAACGTGAAGTTCATGCTGTATATTAGGGCCTCATTATGACTAAGAAAAAGGAATGAAGCAGGGTTTTTTTTATGCGTTTTGTAACATTTGGGTTGCCTAAAAATATCTCCTTCAGCGTTAAGTTGTAATAACACTCCACTAACTTGGCTGGTCATTTTTACACTTAGTTATCCAGCCTGAATAGCAAGCTGAATAGAGCCAATGGATACCTTAGCTCTACGCTCTCCTCTAACTATGGTCACCTCTTGCTCCCAAAACAAAGACGACAGTGACCAAAAACCAAGATGGCAACAGCCAAAATTGAGGTTTCAAAATGGTAGTCTACAATCGATGTGTAACTTCACAGTGGCTATGTCCTCTTCTTCTATGAAGTCTATTATCAAACCTCAATACTTTTACAGGACCAGTCAGTTACACTCAGTTATTGTCCTCAAGTGACCTGCTCCGCAGCAACACACTCAAACACTTAGCAGCTCATGCTTTTACCTCAAAATTGCTCACTTTCTTCCATGACAGAAACACACCCACAACTTCCAGCCTCATGCCTGAGCCTCCACTGAGTGAAAGCTAAATGGTGATACTGTACATGATAGCAGGGAAACAGACTGACACCATGAGTCAGTATTGGGAGTGGGTGACGACGGGGCTGAGTGCCAACAAGGAGCTTTTATGATATAATGAATCTGACGACTGCATCACTTTGCATTCATTATATGCCTCAACCGCTTCTCTGTAGTATTGCAGATCTGAACGGCGTTTATGATTTAACAGAAATGTCTGCATTAAATATGTCACAACACTCACTCTCAGGTGACAGCTTCCATTGCCTTTCAGGTTGATCTACTTCCTGTGCTCCAGTCTCTCTTTACTATTACCCAGTAAATATGGTCACTTATGGGTTAAAAGACATAGATGTAGTGTAAGGTTACAGACAATCACACAACAGCACTGATGAACGCAATTTATATATACATTTTGATAAAGACCTTCAGTCAAGTGAATTGATTAAGGAACAATGTTTGAAAAATAAGTATGTGGCATAAAATACATCAGATAATGAAGTCTGATAATCAAATCTGGTGTTTTCCCCTACCTACCAACACACCAAATTCCATTTTCAAATTCAACATTATAGTTGAATTAGTTATATCACTTACACTTGATTAAGTAACTTTACAAAATTCACATGAACCTCTTTTTTAAAATCAGCATTAATTAGATCCACCCAAAGTACTTTAAATGTTTCATTTATAAAATAAATGCATCACAGTGTCAGTTATTTCCATTAACCAAAACAGTAACATCAGGAGCAAATGGTCAGGGATGGGTTTTTATGAAAACAAAACTATGAATGGTGTGTTTAACTGCATCCAAATCAATAACAGAACAGACTGTGCGATATTTTGGTGGTTTTGTTCATATTCCAGCAGAGGTGGTGCACCACTGCTGAATTAATACAGCATGAATGTCTATAGTTTAGAGAAACACAATCCAGTCCTGTGTACCTCAGTTGCCAGAAGCGAATAAGAGAAGAGATTTCAAGCAGCTTGCAAACATTGACAGTAGATCCCTGCAGAAGAGAAACATGACACATTCTTCCCTTCTTGTCAATAAGGAAGTCCATGCAACTGAAGTGTATGAAATGTTGTCACTGTAAGCTGCCTACTGTTTCTGCCCCTCTTTGATTTCACTCTTTAGCTTTCTTTCACTCCTTTTCTCCGTCTTTTATCCCTCAGCCAGTCATGTGTGCCTGTGTGTGTGTGTGAGAGTGGGATAGAGATTTTAATCAGGGTCAAACAGCAGGTATGAGTCAAGAAAAGCCACCCAGAGCCGTCACAGAGGAACTGACTAAATGTTTCCTCATCCATCCCGTCCCTCTCTCCCAGAGGTGCCGTTTACAAATGCCTGCTGGCAGGTGTCTGTGTGTGTGGTTGCTGCCTGCCTGTAACATAACATGGACACATACACACAAGCACAAACACAGAAAGTCACAGCCGCCTGATCCTCCTCCCTTTCGTTACCCAGCTGTCTGTGCTCTCCCTCAGGCCCACTGTGATGGAGGCATCCAGCCAAAAAGAAGAGCACGTCCACAACAACAGTTTAAAAGGTTAGCAGCACTACCTGGAGCTACACAACACAAGCCTCCAGAGCCTTTGGAACAGCGGCACACATACAATGTGTCTGCAACATCGCCGGTTTGATTCCAGCAGGGCTACATGCCATACCACTTTCTGTCTGTATTCTAACTCCATTAAGTTGTTTTCATGCAATGATCTTTGAAGAATGGGCACAAACAAGTGGTGATAGGCCCGTATCTTCATCGCACACTGCTGGCACACAAGCATTGAAACATTTTTTATCAACTGACGCCAGATGTGCCACATCAAAATAGAAGAAGCAAAGATACAGATGTGCCAATCTACTGAGCATATGGAATTAAATGACTGCTTTTCTGGAGAGCTGAAAGCCTCAATACTGAGAAAAAGATCATGCCTGTCATGTGAGATGCCAACCAAATTAGATATTATGCACATATGTGAGCATATTTATCTAACATGTGCTGAAACAGTCCATCACCACCCTCACAAAGTCATGCTGGGGGTTTTTTTATGAATACTTTCTAAAACTGTCCCACTGTTCCTTGGCCATGTCATTTTTCCAGTTCAGTTTCCCGAGGTCCTTTTCATATGCAGCTGTTGTTATCATCTGTTCTTCCAACATTTTCAGTGAGGCTAAGACTGTGTTGTGGGGTTTTTAACACAGGAGATGCGGTGCCTCTGTCAGGCTCCAGTACATTGGCAAGCAGCTCCAATCTCTAAAATAAAGTGACTGGGTCAGCCTCAAGTTATTAACAAATAAAACCACTCCACAGTTCTTAACTTAACAAAGCATCACTGCCAGCATTACTTCAAACAACATGATTTATTTTCCTAATCCTGCAGACTGTACGCTCCAAAGTAAGGCTACATTTTAAAAAGGGAGAAATATCGAGCCCATTTTCAAAGGGGTTTCTTGACCTATGTCCTCAAACATCGATATGAAAATGAGTTATATGTACCCAAAAGTCATGCACATTTTCTAATCACGCACACATCACTCATTTGCAGCGATTGTATTTCAGTGATCAAAGTTAAAATTGTTACTGAACCTTTATCCACCTGTATGATTGCCACTCTTTCTCCCTGGTACAGGTGTTATCTGGCCTCTACCCTGTGAGGCCCTATTATAATTTTTATGATAATATGTAAATTAAGTGTATTTGCATTAAAGCAGCAACCAAAGTTTAAGATCTTTACCTTTATTATGGCAAAGGAGAATTACTGTTCTCCCTAAGAATAAATCCCTTCTCATAACAAAGTGGTGCAGTAAGTAAGACTGTATATGGTATATCAGTATAATATAATATCAGATCAGATAATGTTATTGAAAAAATCCCTAAAATAATAATTCCATGTTTTAAATCAGCTCATTGTGCATGAAAGTGGATTGAAATTGAGAATCAATGGTTCAGAAGCACAAACTGGTTTTTGGCTTCACATAAATGTGATGGGACCAGCTTTCCTCTCAGTGTGTGTCATCCAGTGTGGGCGACCACACGTGTGTGTATGACCACAGTTCATACAGGGCTGGGGCAAAAAGGGCGTAATGGGCAGTGAATAGCATAATTGCTCCATTGGGGGAGCCAATGATTGGAGGTCCACTGAGTTATTATCAAAGCCTCAGTGTGAGCAATTGCTCCCATGAAACCTCCTCTCCTGCTTATGCGAGGAACAAGAGCTGACAGGAGACCCCGGCCTCTCGCAGCATGATGGGCTCTCCAGACAAGCAGGCACTAATGGCAGACTGCGGAGGTCAAAGCTAGAATATCAAGCACTGATGCATTAAAACCACAGGCGAAGGAGATCTCCAGCTGCTTTCATAACGTCCCAAATGCACGCGTGAGACGCAAATGAGAATATGTCCCACAGAGACACAAGCACAGTGACCAGTAATGAAGATTTTTGGGGCTGTCTGAAGAACTGTGTTTTTTCACAGCAACGTGTACTGCCTATGGTGAAAGTGCAGTGTGTTTTCACGTGTGTGTGTGTGTGTGTGTGTGTGTGTGTGTGTGTGTACTTGTCTGGGTTAGGTGTCATAAATCTGAAGGAGTAGATAGCCTTGGGCTTGGAGAGTGAAGGTAATAAAGCATAAGAGTACTCACCCAGTTCTGACAGAGGCACCACAGAGACTGTTACATAGCCCAGGACTTGACCTACCCTGAACCTGAACCTGACTCCTTTTCCTACACACACACACACACACACACACACACACACACACACACAGCTCCAGGACTGTAGGTGCACTCCAGCTTGCTGACTAAGCTTGACAGCGCACACACACACACACACACACACACACACACACTCTCAGTTGGGTTTAATGGGGTGACAGGCTAAGGGCAAGGCCTGCATTATAACCTGGGCTCCTCGCCATGGTTAACCTGGCACACACACAGACCTCTTGCTATTCTGTATGAAAGGACTAAAGGCAGAGACAGGAGCGTGTCTATTTCATCCTAAATAGAAGCAATGCTCAAAAGAACTGCGAGAAAAGGACCTTGGAAGAGGAACAGTGTGTTGTCCTGGTGGGAATAATGGCAGCACATCGTTTGCTAAGACTTTCACTGTTTTTGTTCTTTGCCTGGTGTTGCAAGGAAATACATTTTTTTTTTTAGGTTTTGAAACATAGATTTTTACCTGATTTTTAAGTCCCAACACACACAAAGTTGTTTCTGCTGTTTCATTAGGAAATATAATGAAAGAGGTAAGTTAAAAGTTATGCATAGGGGAGAACATTTACAATAGTGCATCTATAAAAACATGATATCTTGGTTTTGATAGTTTCCAAAAGCACCTTAGGTGACCAAAATGTCCCAGTTAATTGTAATGAAGTGGAAACATACTGTGAAAGGTTCAGAGTTCTAAGAGGAAAAGTCACAGTAACTAAATGTGACCTGTGAAGCTTACAGTGGCCCCAGCCTGAAGAACACCCAGCTTTATTATCCATTTCCCTCTAAATTGGGCTATAATATACAAACTAAACACCATGCTGTATTGAAGAAGACTTTTACACAAGTGTGAAGTGAAGTCATTGTCCTATCAACTCCCATACAGTCAGTCTCCCTCTGTTGGACACTAGAAAGAATGTAGGTTTGGGCACATTGGCTGTTCATCACCAGGGGTTTCCACTTTAATATTGGTACTAAACTCTAGAAAATATAGGTCTACTTTCAGACAGCGAAATGTGGATATGTTAAATATTTGATATTTGATGGGTAAAAATAACCACTTTATGAAGCCTTGAATGGTGTATTGACCTATCTGTGTTGCATGCTCAGTACCACATACTGTCTCTCCTCTTTAGATGTGACATGAATCACATCAGCAGAGGACACATAGAGGACTCAACAGGACAATGGTGATAATTGTGTATTGGATTCTGACAAAACACACCAGCTGTGGATGGATGAAAAGGTCCAGCTCAATCTCCTGCCATCTCTTCTCTCTCCCCCACTTTCCTCCCCTCCTTCCCATCTCTCTGCTTCCTCTTTTTCCACTCGTCCGCTCCATCCATCACGACAATCCGGTAATACAATCGCAACTCAGGCAGAACAATCCAGAGATGAAATAATCATCCCTCCTCAACATGGAGTCAATTATCCGTCTGCAGCTGGTTTTAAGTCTTTAAACATGCCACCTTGTCAGGAATCATAATCTGTGCCGATTCAGCACTTATCATGACCGCAGCGGCTTAGTTTGACCCTGGGAATATCAGAGGAGAATTAATGCTCCCACTATTCCTGTGGCCACCGTAAACCAATCAGAACAGAGCTTTGATGTGCGACGGTCTGATAGAGGACGTGTTAGAGGTATTAGATAGGGCTTCACCCCAGATGGTGTTACAGCATAGGGGCGAATTATGTGATACCAGCCGAATTGTCCTTCAGTCTTCAATCTTCCTAAGACCTCACAGTCATCCTCTCCTCTCAGGGTAATTGCCTCAGTATTGCAGTGCGGCCAAAGATCAGTCTCTACCACCACTTAAAAAGGGAGAAAACGATGTGGATTTTGGATGAGAACTACTTGAAATACAAGTTTAGCAGAGTTATATGACTCAATTTACACAAAATTCCATAAGATAAGGGTGAGTCACAGAAATATGCAGATTTTGTGTCAACACGGCTGAAAATAAAACAGGGAGAAGGAGAGGGTGTTTATTCAGAAAGTCTGTTTCCATGAACTGACATTAATAACGACTTTCCTCTATCGCTTTGCTAAGTTACCCACCTCGGGGAAGCATGTGAGATGTTAGGTGTTTTTATTAATTTCTGGCATTTCCATTTTTATGGACAGAAAAACAAGTGTGACAACAAAAAATAGTCAATTAAAACTTTTTTTTTTGTTCATAATTGTTGCATTTAAACCCTCTGAACTGCAAAACCCCAAGGGCAGGTTTGAAAAGCATGTTGTCTTTGAAAAAAAAAACTTCACCAATTATCACAGGCAGAAATAAAAAAAAAAAAGGCATTAAAAAGGCATTATTTTCAGGTTTCAGTTTTCTCACAGTCTTTGTGTGAAGAAGGAAAAGTAACTTAAGACATATGGTCTGGTGATATGGCAAAAATCTATCCTTATATAGGTCACTTCATGTTGTGATAGGCATATACATATATTACAGATATAGCATAGCAATAATTAAATGGCCCATATGAAATAACTGCAAGAAAATAATAATTAAATAAATAATAACACACAGAAAAAGTAGCTTTCTAAATTTAGCTCCAGCTTTGATCCCAAGTGCAAGGATCAGAATGTTAAGCATCGTCCACATGACGGCAATATTGCTGTAGTGCAGATTGGCGGTTACTTTATTTAAATATTGCCATAGAAACACAAGATAGAAAGACATATATGATTGACCATTTTATCTGTTTGAGAATATAAATTAACATATTTCCTAGCACTAATCAGATCCTGAAAAAAGAAATTTAATTCTCCATTCCTCAGCACAACTTCAAATCCAAGCCTCAACATTGAAAATATTCATTGAAACATTAATTAAGTTGCAGGCTGTTTACACAGAGCAGAGTGGAGAGGACAAGGGGGCTGGAAAGTGGAGGATGTAAAAATGGTAGTTCAATATGTGGAGCATGAGCAGCCTCCTTTTTTCCATTATTAGTAACACTTGTGGGCTGTTTATTGTTCTCACTACTTCTCGCCATGATTGTGTTGTTTCCATAGAGTTGCAGGAATGATATTCTGCAGTGAAAAATGTGGCCATGGTGAATAAAATGTAACAGGAGAAAAAAAATGCCTTACTTTTATTGTAGCATATTTATATTGTAGCATATTTTAAATGTTCACTGTAATGTTAGCATATATGAAGAAATTAAGTCATACGGAAACAAAGAGGAGGAGAACCACCTGACATAATATGTGCATCACATTAGCATGTTATGTTAAGTGTAGGATTCATGGCTTCGAGATTTAATGGAGACCCATCACACTTAAACAAAGTGAGTCATTGTTCACATGAAAACCCCTGTAAAAATATGGTTCCTGTCACAAACAATGGATCTGACCACAAAGTGTTTGCACTATGACACACATTTTTTTCATCTGGCTGTGTCTCAAACAGTTAACTCAGTTAGAGCTATACCAAAGTCCAAAATACAGCAAAACATCTTTAGCAGCCATCAATTCACACTAATGGATCTCCACTGGAGTACATTACAATACATTAGGCCTTAATACATCACAAGACTGCACTGTCTGCAGTGTGTGGGGTACACACACGCTGAATGCTTAATGTCTGTGTGCGTCAGTGTGTTTGTGCACCTCTCTGAAGAACACGTAGCAGGCCTCTGTTTGTATTCTGTTTGTGCATGTGGTGGTGTACATGCTCAGATCACTGGCAGTGACTGACAGAGAAAGACACAAAAAGAAAGTCAGCGAGCATAGCTGAAGCCAGAGAGGGAGAGCAATTTGTTAAGAAGGCCGCATGGTGGGAGAAAGCACAAACAGTGTAAAAGGAGACTCTGCCACCTTTCTTTCTTTTCTTCAACCATTTTCCACAAATTCAGTGTTAATGGATTTCTGCCCTCTGAGGGCAGCCAAAGGTCTAATGGTTTACCAATATCATTTCACAAAAAAAGAAAAAAGAAAACAACTTGAAAGGTGAGCTGCTGTCAGATGTCTGACGTATGCTAATATCCCAACATATATTTGGGTATGGGTCATTTAAAGTGACATTTATGTTTAAATTTGTACAAGTACAAGGATCAATTCCAAAGAGTTCTGCTTGGTTTGTGAGAAATCATGTCAACTTTCAGGGGTGCTAAACATTTCAATGCCAATGAGCCTCAGCAACTGTCGCTCATTAGCTAATCACCTGTGTGAAACCTTTGTATCAAAGCTTAAACCCATTACTGTTGAATGTAAACCAAGTCTGTGCCTAAATTGGGATTTGTTCAGACCCATCTATAAACTGGGAATGTTGCACCAACCAAACTTAAACCTGGCCTTAAGTCCATCATTTACTATCAAGAATCTCCCACTGTTTTTTCTAAAGTATAGGTAGTCATTGTACATTATCAACATTTAAAAAAAGAATAAAGCTGTACAGTAAGAACTATCACCCTGACTGGCACACAGCTCGCTGGGATGACTAACAAGAAAAAAACAACTTGGAGAGAGGTAACAGACTCAAAAAAATTATTGTTCACAATTGGGCATAATTTTACAGGTTAAGTAAATGATGCAATGTTTTATTGAATTGATGTGATAGTGAAAATGATTATGTAAGACTAGCAGCATCTCATAGAACACAAGAAAAACAAAGTCCTAAAATTACTGGATTCAATCTCACAGTGGAACAATAATGCATAACAGTGAAAAAAACACTGCTAACAATATATAAAAGTCTACGACCTGCTTCAAAAAGTGTCAGCTTTCCAGATCGGACCTTATACACGGCCGCTCATCCCTTATACTAATGATTCAACCAGGAGAGAGTTTCGTTTTTATCTGTGCTCACACTTTAATGATATTGTGCTTAAATGATAAGCAGGACTGCAACTCTCAAAACAATAAAAGCAGGTCATGTTTACACCCAGGAGAGTCGCTCACATACTGTGGCACGCAAACACACACACAGACACTCCAAGCTGATAAACCACTCTCACCAGTTTGACTTCAATCATCATTAGAAATCAGAAAAGGATTCCAGTGAAAGCAAAGCAATGAAAAATTAAACTAAGAAGAAGAAGAAAAGAGCAGAAAAGACATGGTTTACTTTCAGCAGAGCAGATGTGGAAACAGTCTTCTGCAAAATATGCCATGAAATGATTGCTGCTAAAGACAGCAGCACTATGAATTTGTTTCATTAATTAAAAACACAAGCCAGTGCAGAGCAATGCAGCCAAGCTGGAAACACTGTGTTACAGGAACTGTATACTATGTGATACAGTAAGAGTATCTCAGGTAAAAGTGTAAAATAAAAGTGTATCAAAAAAGTATCAGAGAATTGCTGGTAATTTTAATAAAGAATACATTAAAACAGTAAATATCTGATACCATTTCTTAGTCAGTCAGTCAAGATTCATTCATTCATTGTCTGAACCGCTTCATCCAGGTAATCCCGGGTCACGAGGATTCTGTGCCTTACTCAGCCGGCATCGGATCAGAGGACCAGACAAACACATTCATGCACACATTCACACCTACGGTCAATTTAGAGTTGCCAATTCACCTAATGTGCAGGTTTTTGGACTGTGGGAGGAAACAGGAGTACCCGGAGTAAACCCACGCACCCACGGGGAGAACCTGCAAACTCCATACAGAAGTGCCCGGGATTCGAACTCTCAACCCTCGGCACCAAGCACTCCTGCTGTAAGGCATGATTGCTTACCACTGTGCCACCGTGGGGCCCTTCAGTCAAGATTGTTTTCTGCAAATATTTTCTATATAAAAAAGTTTTTATATGGTTGAATATTAAACACCAATACAGGCCAATATAGGCCAATATCAATGAATAAATAATAAAATATAACAATAAATCCTCCCAGCTCTATTTATATGCCATATAACTCAGGCCTTTGTATGAATTCTGAACTGTGTGAGTGAGTGATAACGCTCTGTCTTCCTAAATTATTCAAACCCAGAACAATCGTTAGGCTCTGCTGTCGATCACGTACCTCCAGCAAAAAGAGCACATGTTGAATGTCTATTATACGCCTCGCATTAGCATGGAATCAGCACCTTATCAAATAATTACACGCGTCATTTAAAATGTGCAACCCGTCACAACAGAGCTGAGCTGACTTTCTTCGCACCTCCTCCCACATTCGCAACTCCTCACTTTTATTATTATTCCTCAGGTTGATGCAGCTCTTTCATGGTGTTGAGAGAGTGGCAGACAGCAGATGGTATGGAGGAGGCGTTTGTGTGTATGTGTGTGTGTGTGTGTGTGTGTGTTTTTAAGTGTGTCAGCAGGAGATAGGTAAGGCAGCTCCACAGTATCGGATGACCGGCAGGGCTCCTCTCCGGTTGTCCCGAACATAAAAGAGACATCTGGGGCTGGCCAACGGATCCTCGCTGTGTGTGTTCCGAAAGATATAATGTAATCTGACAGACGCACAAAAGCAGATTTAGTTTTCCGCTGGTGGTCGCTCTCTCCATATGTTAGTGATTAAAACAATTATAAAGATGTTCGCTACACCTGCCCGGTCACTCTCCTCTGCACGCTCATTGTTTTCACTCTCCTCTGATAACTCACACATCAGAGGACTTCACAACCTCCCAGGAAGTCCTTTTCTCAGGAGGCGATTATTTAAATCATCCCCTCTCGTGCTTACGTAACTCCATTAAATCCTTCTTCTTCCTCCTCCTCCAGCAGAGCAATCATTGTATGGCTGCTTGCGTCAGGCTGGGAAGAAGAATTTGCCTGAATGTGAGTAAATCTGAGTGTGTCAGTTGCTACTCGAGCAGTGAAACTTGCAAACAGCAGAGGAAACCACGGAGCTTCAATCACAGGAAAACTTTCCAGAAGCTCCTACAATAGCCCAGCCTGTTAACATGACTAATAACCACGCAATAAAAATGTTAATTGGGAAGCAGATAAGATCTCACCGTTGCCACATTACTAAGAATAATATATGTTACACTGTGATAACGTCATTAAATGTGCCGACACTAAACCCCTCTATAAATAATTACATGATCAGGATTATTACTGGGCTAAATAGTGATCAGGGAAGGAGTCATGCATGGGTTCCCACAGCACAGTATACACTGCCTCACCTGTAAGAAAAAAAACCTGCCTCTGCTAAAACTAGAGGAAATATGACACTTTTATGAAATGTAACATTAATCTTCACGTGAAAAAGGGGATATCACACTGCAAAGGCTAAATATGATATATTATGATTGATGTTATTCTGTCATTTAGTGAGTAAATTGAAAATGAGAAGAGACACAGGAGGAGATCAGAGGGTGACAATGATTGATGGATCACATGTGGAGAAAAGCAGAAGAGAGGAAACAGCTTCTTGAAGATGCTTCTTATCATACATGTTGGGGGGAGCCTTATTCTGAGGAGTAACAGACTCAGCAGCACATATGACCATACGACAGGGTTTAGTGTAGCTCAACTGGTACAGCATGCATCCCGATTTTGGGCATTGGGATTTTTGGCATAAAGGTTATGTGTACACTGCAGACCTTGATGCTCAGTTTGAATTTTTTGCTCAGATCCAATTCTTTTGTTTGGTTGTTCACATTATTTTTGTTAAATGTGACCTATAATATTCTACAGTGCAAACTTCTCATGGTCCTGAATTAACCCACATGCCCAGAAGAGCAACAGTTTTAACAATGTGTTGGAGGAGAGGCATGGCTCCTTTCAGAAGCTGGGCAAGTATATATAAGTCTGTGTGTGGAGTGAGTATACGGGAGACAGGAAGAGAGCGGGTGATTCAGTGAAAGCAGCAGGAGATGAGTGGAGAAACGGGTCAACAGGAAGGAGTGAAAGTGGTCACTGAAGCAGTAAATGTGCAGTGTAAGTCACAGTTCTAAGTTAATAAAGTATGCAGCTCCTCATGACCAAGTTGGGCTCCCATGTATTGCTTTCTGTTGTTATAAGTGAAGGGGGGTCAGACCTGAAGTGAGTAACATAAACTTGGGCCCTGGAGGGAGAACACATCTCCCATATGCTTTGTGACCACAGACTGGGGGCTAGCATAACATAATCATGACTATTCAGACTGATGGATTTGATATGATTTCCAGGCCTGGATATGATTTGAAAAGAAATTCTTTTTTTTTTGCTCAGACTGTCATGAAAAATAGAATCTGAATCACACAGGAGCTGAAAAAGGGTTAGGGTCACACATGCCTGCAATCTGAACACAGCCTTAGTTGTATGGGTGGTGGATGCAAAGCTATTAGCTTTCTTTAACGGCTCTTTGCTCCAGTGTCGGTGTTCTGATCAGATCTGATCGTAGAATAGTTTTCCGGAAAGCTGGCAGGGTCAGGAAACTACAAGGTTTACTCTCCAAAACTATGTGTACACTAAAAGACCACAAAACAATAGTCATCTTACATATGAGACACCAACTTCACTATTTTTTATTGAAAAAGTGCAGTTACATTACTATGTGCTGTACCGTCATGTATTGTATATTTCAATATTCATCTGTCCTATCTATATAAATGGTAAATCTCCCAAAAATGTTATCTGTTGCATGGTGACAATGGGTGAAATATGTTAGTTATTCTACATGTCCTACAGCAACTAAGATTGTCATTAAGCTGTGAAAACTTAATAACCCATGTTTTGATATTTTATGATGAATTCCTGTAGATGCTGCACTCTCATCTGGCATCTGAAATCAACAATCCATGACAGCATAATCAGTGCAGCAGACAAGAAAAAAATCAATAAAAGTCAAAGATTCAACCAAAACAAACAGGACCCTTTTTAAAAATTAGAATTACAAGACCTGTAACCAACATAAGTGACTGGATAAGAATATTTTCATAGATTCTCAAGAAAAAAAAAACATATCTACTAATTCATGTAGACTAATTCATAATTTAATGAAAGGTTTTTTTCATTTGAATTCGGTCCTCATTTTTTCATTTTTACAGTAAAAGCTTGTGGGTTACTCTGTTATGTTATCAATTATTCATGAAAATTTGGAAGCACTCCAAAATACACAATAAATGCAGTTCAGAATTTTTCAATATTAACCTACTGTGTCAGGTCTCCTTAACATTTTTGCTCTCACTCTCAAGTCAAGTGGAGTCTCACAGCATGCAGACAGCCCTCGTCATAGCTTTTCCATACTAACTGTTACTATAAGGGTTTATTTCTGATCTGGACAAGACGTGATCAGAATAGCTTCTGTGTGTCAAAGACAAATGATAAACAAGGCTTTGTTTTGGATTCTTTGTTCACTATAGAGGCCATTGAGAAAAACTTTTCTGCATTAATTCATGGTAGTATGGGCTGATTACTCGACTTGTCAAATCATTATAAGGGTGACTAATTTTTCAAAACACTGTCTGACTGACTCTGTAGGAAATGGAAGCAGAGGCTTCACCGAATATGTCTCTATCATTCCAAAAAAAGGCTATAAGACTCAAAAAGATCCTGCTTTTCATCCTGTGAGCATAACTAAACACTAAGCCTCTGTGTGTGTGTGTGTGTGTGTGTGTGTGTGTGTGTGTGTGTGTGTGTGTGTGTGTGTGTGTGTGTGTGTG
>JAOWBC010000711.1:18421353-18439022 GCA_028566105.1 Hypoplectrus providencianus
TGTGTGTGTGTGTGTGTGTGTGTGTGTGTGTGTGTGTGTGTGTGTGTGTGTGTGTGTGTGTGTGTGTGTGGTAGCTACAGACATCTCTCCTTTTGCCCGTCTCATAATTATACCTGTCAAGGAGCACCCGACAAAACCAAAGTAACAATGAACCTTCTAAAGTCTCATTGATATTCAAAGCAAACCTCCTCTGGTCTCAAGACTCTTACAATGGTTGAGACGGAGCCTCAGAGAAAAATATCCAACAAGCTCAAATCAACCATAAATCTGCTCTGAGGTCAGGGCAGCTGCATGCCAGTGGTGTGATCTGTGCTCCAAGTTATCAGCCTGCTCTGGGAAAAAAGCTCTGAGGGCATCACCAACGCCTCCATCAATCACCACTGACACAACCAACTTTAGAGCACAGATTACTTTGTTTAACCCATTCCCCCTCACTTTCTACAATGTCATGTTTTTTTTTTTAATTTATTATTTATTCTTACACAGTTTTCAAATTCCATTCTTTAGTGCAAATATAAATTCAATAGTTTATCTCAGGTCAAGTTTAGCTGAATATGAGATGCTGGTCTCATATGATGTTTGAGTCCGGCTATGGGCCATTCATTTTTTTTTTGGCCATGTCTTCCCCTCTGTCTCTACCTCTGTCAATAAAGTCAAAAATGACAAAAAAGAAATCTTAAAAATAAATAAATAAATAAAAGGTTTGGCTAATTATGTCAAGGTGGTACAGATTACAGATGAATTACAGTTCAAAACAGTTAAATAAATAATCATTTGCCTTAATCCACCTGCATAATAGAAAAAAATCAATAAAAATACAAAATGTATACCTTTCGTTGGTCAGCATCACAAAATGCTCCAAAAACTATCATCATAATTGTCATAGTCACCATTCTAATCATCACAAAACAACAAGATACCCACAACTATGACCTGCACCCTGGCCTGAGTTAAGAGGGGAAACTATGGCTCTTTACTCGGGGGAAAACTAATCAAGAGTTAGCATCTAAAACTCAGAGTGAAGGGGGGAGGCGCTGACTGGGTCAGATGTCTGATGTGCAGGTCAGTAAGGTCACATGACTGAACACCTAAGATGTTCCAGCTGACCCTCTCCGTTTCGGAAAGTACAGCTTTGGCCTTGATACTTTTATACCACAGACACGTTAAACTCAATGTTAGCCTTGTTAAAAGGTGGCATGGGGTTCTTATCCACACCGCTTGAGGCCTCAAACTGCTTAGGATGGTATAACACAAAATTGGGGGTTGTTCTTTCTTTGTTCGTGTGCTCATCCCCCACTTGGCGAGTCAGCTACTTTCTGTTTCTCTGTGCATCATTTGATATGGATGAATATTTTAATAAATTGGACAGATGGACCAAGAGCAATTTTTTCTCTGATTGCTATTTTTTTTTATATCTCTATCCATTTGAATTCACACATGAAGGCAGAGATCAAATATATCAGATCAGCTGGTGCACCTGAGGGTGTATACAAGGAATGGGGAGCGGTGGTTGCTAAGTTCTCGTAGTTTCCCGGCACTAACTGTCACTCAGGCTCCTAACACTGAGCTGATACACGCTGGGGTGGATCTGAAGCTGGCCCTCCGCCTGAGGGAGAAGGAGCTCAAAACAAAGACCTGTGAGGTTGAGCTCTTGCATGTTCACATAAGGGTTTGAAGCTTGATAGACCTCCAAATGGTATCATAATATAATTGTAGTCTGCGTCTTCCCACCACTTCCCTCCAGGTAATGTGATGTATGCTAGCATATTGCCTGAGATCCAACATTTTCACAGGGAGAAGTTGTTTTTTTTACCTCTTTTTTGAACACGATGCAGGAACTTTACCTTGGCCCAAAGATGTTTGCTGCTGTAATATAAACGAAGGGAAGTCTGTGAGGTGTGTGTAAACCCATGCATTAATAATAGTTTGGATTATGAGGTTGTGAAAAACAGTTTTACAGGCTTATGAATTGGTTCCTGAGGCATACCACAAGAACTGTTGCACTCGTAAAAAAAAAAATCTGCCATTCAAACCTATGTAGAATCGACAAGAGAGAAAACGGTTCTGCTTGCTGAATTGTGTAATGTAAACCAACACCTCTGTACATTCATATCAGTACTACTGCAGGTAGCTTTTCGGCTGTATTTCACTTCATTGGTTTTAGGGAGGTGTACTCATAATCTGATAATTGAGCGTATACCCATAGGCATTCCAGTTTACCTTATATCAATTCTAATAACTTTACTTTCACATGCAGTGGGACTGTGGTCTCACCACAGGCCTTAAATAATAAACTCTGATGTCTGTAAAACTCAGAGCACCCAGGGGACTAATAGAATAAGTCATTTCCTGCCTGCAGACAGAAGTGAACAGGAATGGAGGGATTCAGCTCATTGACCGGATATTAATGACTGCTTCCGGAGATTTAGTGTTGTGGGGACCAGGTGATGGATTGGGGACACCTTCGCTGTGAACTGAAGCATTTGGCGGCTCCATTGTAAAGCAATTAGACCGTTACAATAGTCACTTTGGCAGCGAATCTGTCTCAGGGACCCCAGGTGGGCAAACCAAAAGAGAATAAAAAATGCTGCCTTAAGATGGACATAATGATGAGATATTTGACACAAAAGGACAGGAAAGAGGAGAGAAATTCCCAATTTAGGGCCAGAGAAAGCTCACAGGTTGAACTGTGAGTGTGTGTGTGTTTGTATGTGTGAGTGTGATTTAAGCTGTATAAGTAAAAATATATACAAAAGAGAGCCTCCAAAATTAAGTGGAGTAAAAGTATAAAGTGCATTAATGGAAAAAGTACTTGGGTAAATGTAATTAGTTACATTCTCCAACTGACAGAAAGTGAGTGAAAGCAAATATTATAAGCTATTAAACTTACTCTCAAGGTGAGTAAGGTGAGACTACGAGTATGAGAGTATTGTGGAAGGATAAAGGAGGCAGACAGACCAGCTAGATGAAACCAAACCTGGGAAGTAGATTGTACAAATGCAGCACATGACATCTGCTCCTGCCCTGACTGACTACATATACAGTACAGGCTAAAAGTTTGGACACACCTCCTCATTCAATGCATTTCCTTTTTTTCATGACTATTTATATTGTATCATTCTCACTGAAGGCATCACAATTATGAATGAACACGTGGAATTATGTACTTAACAAAAAAGTGTGTAATAACTGAAAACATGTCTTATATTTGAGTTTCTTCAAAGCAGCCACCCTTTGCTTCGATTACTGCTTTGCACACTCTTGGCACACTCTTGATGAGCTGCAAGAGTCCTTACCTGAAATGTTGTTATTCAGGATTAATTAGTGTAATTTCTTGTCTTATTAATGGGGTTCGGACCACCACTTGTGTTGTGCCGAAGTCAGGTTGATACAGCCCTAGTGGACAACTGTTTGAATTCATATTATGGCAAGAACCAATCAGCAAAGTAAATAGATCATTCATTCATGTTAATTCGTAGTTTCTATGCATTCAGTGAGAATCTACGATGAAAATGGTCATGGAAATATAAGGAAATACATTGAATGAGAAGGTGTGTCTTTTGGCCTGTACTGTACATTTCAATAGGACTCCTCTCATTGGGTTTCCATCATCTCCCAGCACCAGTAAACATTTCAATTTTCATCAGTACAGCATGCCACAACACAAAGCTGGTTGAAATCTGCCCACTTAATTAGAACAATTTATAAATATTTTACAGGATGACTACAGACAGGAATACAGCTAAGGTGCTTGACTAATCTTTGAGGTATTCCATTTCATGGAAGCACTGGACTATATGGTTTAAATCAATCTTGCTTTAGGAATATTTTCTATTCTATCAATATTTATCACAATATGGCCAATGCCAGCAAAAATTCAAATATAAAATGATCAATCAGTTGATGTTCCGTGCAGGGAAAACTTTATTCATTGATCCATCCATCTATTTCATTTCGGCCTCCCTTCCTTCCATTTTCTTTCCCCTCTGCCAACTCTTTATGCTGCAGCCAGAGCACCTAACCAGCACTCAATCTCCTCTACCCTCCTTCCTGATTAAAAGCTTCAGAGACTTTCACTCTACTTTAAGTAGTTGCTACCTGAACTGAACAAAACTTTTCTATTGTTTCCAAGGATAGAAAAAAAAGTGGCCTCAAAAGTAGCGGTGCTGATGTGGGGAAGAAATACTTGCACTCGAAGTTTGGAGTGCAGTTGTTGGTTAGGGAGAAATAACTTGCAAACATGTATTCACTGTGTGTTGGATAAGTGTTTGGATAAAGTAGGAAAGCTTCCATCCGATTTAACCCTATCCCATGTTGTATCTCTTCCAAAAAAGTTAAGATGCTTAAAATATACAGTCTTTGTTCAGTTTTTACAGAATATATGTAAAAAAATAGAAACGGGTAAAGACATGGCCACAATGTTATACTTAGGTTAAAGACTACTATTCCTTTTTTTTGTTTTGTTTTGTTTTGTTTTAAATCAGTGTTGTATTTTTAAAAAAAGTGGTAATAAACCACAGGGGAGATATACATTTGGGAATTTCTATTTCTTTTAAACATGCAATGTGTCCTGTTCTACTACAAATGGTTGTTCAATCAAAACAATAAAAAAGACCGAGTTTGATGTCGATGTGAAATAGCTTGTGATAATGGAAGCTGTCTTTATATCTCCCATTTCAGTGCAGTCAGCTTCTCCCTGTTAAGATTCATTAAGTGTTCACCGGTTATGTATTATCTGCACAAGCCAAGAGCCTAATTTGAAGTCAGATAGTAGAAAATAAATTTGAGAGGAATTATTATACCGATAATGATGCCCCGTCAACGCATTTCATACAATTTCATACCACTTTATCATAAACATTCACACCAGCAGTGCCATTTCCCATTCAATAACCACATTTTTGTTTAAAAGATATGAACCTGACTTCATTCAAAGTCTGACAAATATTTAATCAGAGCTGTCTCATTATCACATGCCTCTCCTCTGGAGGATAGAGGAGAGGGTCAGACTATGTCAGAACTGACTGATGTAAGGATCGTCATTAGTTGTAAAATGTAAGAATTGCAGAGCAGAGCATCAATATATTTTTTTAATAATTAATAATATCTTCTTGTACTGTGCATATATCAGCAAGCATGATTTCAGTTATTTTTAAATAGTTTTTGGGTGTAGACTTGCAGTCCTTAGAGGGTAATATTGGACGCTGATCTACTTGTACATATTTCTAAGTTGATATGGGATATATAGAAAGATAATAATCTTTATGTATAGATAACTGCAAATGTGTACATACAGTTATAGAAATGCACATATTTTCTGCCATAGATATATCTCTAATTGTGTGTCCCCAAACATTTGGTGTACATTCTACTATTATTAATGAAGCCCCAGTTCTTTAAACCAGTTACCAGCACTTAAAGAGGTAGTTTCACTTCAAAACATGTGCTAAGTTATGTGAAAAGATGTGATTCACAAACCATGAGCCACAGAAGTTACATAAAAAACTGTGAAGGAAAAGCAAAGGCGCCTCAGACCACAGGACTTGATCAGTGCAGTTGGCGGAAACTTTCTTCTGTCCTTGAGGCAGAGAGTTCAAGCTGCCAAAAATGTAAGAAGAATATGCACTGATGCTTCAAACTTCAGCCATGACTTGTTTCATACTAATACAACCACTCAGTCACAACTGGAAAGCGGCCAGCACAAGCCGGTGGCCAAATAACTGTTGGCCAGTAGAGCAGAGAGGTGCTAAGTGTCTTGCACAAGGGCACCACAAGGGGAGTGTTTGAAGTACAGTAGCACCCTTTTACTTAGTTTAATCAGAGTTTCCCAGCTGGTCCAACAATTCAAACTGCTCTTCCCCTTTATACTGTCAGCAGCTATTGCCCAAGCAGAAAAATGTGCATTTTAACCATCCGATTTCCCAGTTCACTATATTATATAAAGGATTCAGTGCTTAGTTTTGTCAAAGTTCTACTCAACAGTGTTTACATGTGTGTATCAAAAGAGTGGTTAGTTGGAAGGACATTTGGGAAAGGGTTTTCTAATTCGAATTAAAAAGAAAACTTTTAAGTAGGACTTTAAAAAACAAATGCTTCAAATTACAAGTATAATGTTGCACTGATGTAAAAACCAGCCACATACAGAGAACTGGTACTTCAGCCTTGTACTTGAGAGCTCTAAACTCTAACAAGGCCTAATAGGCATAACATGTTCATCAGTAACACTTGTCCATGGGAGCTTGTTTACTATCAGCCAAAAAGAATATAAAAACAGGACGCAATTAGCAGTGACAACCACACTAACCACACATTTGTACAACCACTGGGGAAAACTATAGTACATGTAAAGTCTGTAAAGCTTTTATGCCAGTTGCTGGCAGTCCTGTTGGAAGAATGTTAATATTCATGGCAATAATACATTAGAAAACCAATTCATGCAAAATAAATAATATTGAAACTAATTGCTAGATGAAAAAAATGGAAATTGCTATCTTGAGATACCATTAAATTATGATTACGTACTGCAATAAAACTGAATAAACTGCTATTAAATTAATTATGACAGATCAATGAAATGCAAAAGTTCATAAATTATACTGACAAATTCCCCTGACTAATTCACACTCAAAATTGAATATGTTGCATTATTGGCTTTGTGTTACTGCTGGAGTCATTTTTTCCCTCTTTCTTTTTTTTTTTTTTTTAAGAAAATGACAGGAATAAATGGCTAAGCCTTCATTTTTCAGCTGTTGTGTTTGTCTTTGCAGCACTGAAAATCAATTCTTACTATTGGTACACGTGTTTAAAAAAAGTTAAACCATATAAGGAAAAGCAACAATTGGCGGCAGGAGGGGTAGGGGGAACTTACATAACCCCAAAAATCTTTTCAATTGAAAAAATAAGAGAACCAGTCAAAGGTCCCTTTATTTTACCATGAACACAGACTGTTTGAGCAGCATTTACAGTACACTAATGAAATGTATTCGCTTCAAGACAGAGGTGACATATCCTAATAGCATCTGTATTCTCCTAGCCTCTTAGAAGATGCACCTTTCATACAAATCAGAGCAAAACAAGCGCACCATGATTTGTATACACATAAATTATTTGTATGAGTGCACACATTCTGCAACAAATGAGACGCCTCTTGTGATATAAAATGCCATCTGAAACCCAGGAGGAGTGTTTATATAATCCATTGGGCTTTCTAAGACTGTAATAAATGGAACCATGGCAGAGAGAGGCCAAAAACAACTTGTTTGCTCTATTTAGTAAGCATTTTGTTTATGCAAGCAAGGACTCTCGAGAAAAGCATACTTTTTTAAAAAAGCATATTCAGTGACAGACATTATAGCAGTGAATTCATCAGGAGACCTCGCATTCTCTGCTGTGTCAGCACTTGATCATTCAGGGGTTAAGTGTCTAGCTCAAGGGCATGTAAACAGTAGTTGTTAAGGCTGAATATGAAGAGAGAAAATAAAATAATTCATTTTTGCTTTGCTCACCAGCATGACATTTATGTGTTTTACTGTCTAACCTTCAGGGCACCTTAAGGCAACAATCAGCCCTATGTTTAAAAGACAAATGCACTCCGAACTTCTTTGATGACTTGGTAGGCAAATCTGCTGCTCTGTGTGTTATTAAATGCACCAGCAAAAGAAAACACAAGTCCACAGGCCAGGCCTTAAGGCACCATACCTCATATATTCCATGTGAGTCCCTGCAGTGCCTAATCAGCTACAGCAGCCAATGTTCAGTGCGTCTTCACCCTGCCAAGACCTTCAGATGCACATGCTGAGGCTACAACACATGGCATGTGGTCCAAAACGCATATCAGAGGCTAGAACACGAGAACCTTACAATGTATCCTCAGGAAAAGCTAAATTTAAAGTTATTTTTTCACCAAAGATTAACAACAAACGGATGTTAGCTTTTCTTGAACATTCACATAATTTGTTGCACCTTCAAATATTAAAATTTAGTAAATTTAAAGTCTTGTGTTATACAGACATGGCTGTTCCTGAAACAGACTAATCAGGTGATCCTCTCTTTCCTCTGCCCAAAACTGACATTTTGACCTGTACCTCGCCAATTTGTTAATCCGGCCATGTTTTCATGCTGCAATGGCTGCTGAGAATTAAACAAGTAAAGTTTACACTCATCCAGTGGTAACAATGTGCTTCCCTTCTTGTACACTGTGACATGAGTGTTTGGACAAAGCAATCCTTTATTTTCCTCATTTGGCAGCTGGTTAGTTAACTAGCTTGCTTGCTAATTCCACAGTGCTTTCATACTACACTGGTTCCACAAAATGAGTGGGGTGCTGGCCAGTGGAAGTGCTCAAAACCAAAGTCAATGCAAAAATAGAGTCGAAGCAAATACAAAAGTATTAATTAATAACGTACACCTGCCAATAAAAATAAAGACATATCACACCCTGCATTTTACTTGTGTTTTGGCTGCAATTTCCTCATGAAAGAACCTTGGTTTAGCAATCTAGCTTTCTGATAGCTGGCTCTTTCAGTGTCGGAAATACCAATGTGACGTATTTTATTTTCAAATAACAGGCCATTTATTATCATTACCAATGATTATCGTGCATTACTAACCATGAAGGTTTTCTCCTAACTGGGATTTAAACCACCACACTGGCCAAAAGATATGAGGCAATCCTAACTGTAAGACCCACCACCACCACTCCAACATTTGGGTTTGAAAACCTTTAAGATACCAAACACTTTCCAACTACTGCTACAGAAAGTTTCCCTGAGATACTTAAAGAGAGTCCTCTTCCTTGAACTCACCAGAATAAAAATCCTACATTTGTGTAACTTGTCTGTCAGTCAAATACAGTGCTCACACTTTCTACTGTCAGCCCTTTGCAAAGAGAGTGGTTTTTTTTGCATTTTTCAGTTTTTTTCCTCTCCATGACATTATCGAGAGCAGTAATTCTTGGCATTTTGACAGATGATTCAGTCCCTGGTCCGTCTCTGCAGTAAAGACATCAGGGGACACTTTGACTCATATTCTCTCATCTGGAATTTATTTCCTCCGTGGCAGCCAAACATGTTACACAATCTGTCATGGCCTCCCACAGGTTAAACCAGGCTAACTTGAACACTTGCTCAAATATAATATGTCAAACATAATTTTAAGAAAAAAAAAAATATATATATATATACTTTATGACACTCTCTAGGTGTCTAAGAGAAATCACATCATATGAAGAAAGCAAAGATCCCATTACATATTCAATGAATGTGTCAGTTCTGGCCATTGGATAGTACACTGCAAAGTGATTCTGTTGCTGTTCATATGCAGGGACAGTTCCCCCTCTCAATATATGTTTCCTTTTTACTATAGTGCTATGTATCAGTCTTCACTTTTTAGGTTTTAAGGGCTGAATGTTAGAGATATTGGCCAAAGCGAAGACTGCCTTCTCACAAACTTAATGGAGCATATGGCTGTTTGCTTGCAGTGCTCAAAGCTCCAAAAATTTTGAAAAAAATTCAGCCAGTCTCTTTCCAGAAATTATGACATCAAGATGATCCACAGACGTTTTTTCTTGTGACCAGGGATATATCGGTCAATCACACCAACATGAAAAAAGCTTTGCATCTACTCATGGACAAGAGGCTTGTGCTTGTGACAGCCCAAGATGAAAACGATATAACAATGACCAATATACCTGTCAGCTAATATTACTGCTGTTAAGTCAAATGTGTTTTTTGGGCATTGAGCACCACAAGCCGAATTACAGACATCTCTACAGGTGAGATCTTGAACACTAAGCAACTCACACAAAATAATCTACACTGATAATTAGGACATCAGGTAAGAGGGGGTTTTGGGGGGTCAAACTGTCTCTCTAAGATAGAAATGTAGAAACTCAACCGCAGATCTGGCCACTGACAACCTCAAGCAAGTCAATCCTCTGCACCAACCACAAAATTAGCTCCAAGCTGTAGATCAATTAATATCTTCCTCGAGTTTAACAAGATTTCTATCTGGCTCCATCCATCTAATCAACACACGAACCATTAGCAATCTGCAGTGCAGCTCAGGCCGCTCAGCTCCCATTTCTCTGACTTGTGGCCAAGTCTTTGCATGTCAATGTAGCTGGCACCAGACCATGTATCGACCCAGTGGATTTAGACCCGCCAAGTCTTCATCTTTTTGTTAATCCCTTCTCCCTCTGGTACCTTTGCAGGGTGGTCAAAGCTTTAACTGGCCCAAAGAAATCAAACTACAGTGAGTCTCTGAACAACTGCAGACAGAGGTCAAGACAAGACTGGAAATGTGTCCACAATTTTTGTCTTGCATCTTTCTATGGAGTTGTTTTTCTTGGTGCCTCTGCACCATTATTGTGCTATTGTTTCTCCCTCTCTCAGAGACCAATCAGATTAAAAGTCTGAGAAACAGGCAGTATGAGGCTGGTGGCAAGACAAGACAGCTTGTCTCGATGTTGTTGCGACTCTGGTTCCAAAACAACAGAATGTATGTCCTTGTTCCTATCCTGTCACATCTCCTGACTTGTCCAGCACAGAGAAGATGATAAAGAAAAGTCTAAATGCTGACAGGGTAGCTAACCTTGGCAGTGACTCTAGGGACCGGGGCCAAGGCAGACTCTTAGGAAGTGGAGAGAGTCAGAGGCAGAATGAAATACAGCTGTAAGCCCTTGACTCGTCCCCTGGGGCAAACAACAATCTACTTCTTTCAGAGGCCATCCCTGAACTCATCAGGCAACACAGGTTTGCTAAAGTGGAGCAGATTAAGCCTAAGTAGAGGCGTACAGCGGGGGGAAAACAGTGTGAATGAGTAATGTGCTGGAAACAAAATAAGTTGCAAAGACTTATTCAATGCCAGCCTTGTTGTTTGTGTGGGATTAGTGATTTGTTATTTGTGTGTATGTGATGGTGAGAAAGCAGAGCGACTTTCATGTAACATTCTGGTGCAACAAATGAGCAATACAGTGTGACAAAATGAAAACTCACTTTTTCTTCAGGATCACATTTGGTAGTATAGTCATTTTTTAAGAAGCAGTAGCCTTATTTTTTATTTGTTTTTTGTTACAAAACCATAACCCTAAGCCTGACCAGTTAGAACCTTTTGATGATTTTATAACTTAATTGTTTGCTTGAGATCTTGAAGTGTAAAATACTGCAAAGCAGGATAGTCTTAACTTGTGGGTAGCTTGTGATTGACAGGTCACTACCACCCTGTTCTCCTGTTGGGAAAGTGTCTGTTTACTTCCTACTGAGCCTTTCACAGCTCGTTTTGAGCTTATAAATGTCTAATTTTTTGGTCACCTAATGGGTGACGTCAAGGTGTCTACATCCATTTCTTTTTTACATGGTTTGGAATCAACATTACCACACATTAACTAATGAAGGGTAGTTTAATGTTAAATCAACTGCTAGATGTTTCAGGGTTTTTTTCCCAAATCAAGTTGTACCTTTGTGTGCAGAGTGGTGAATGTTGTGTAAATTATCAGAGCTTGGTGTTGAACCAGAAAGAGCTTTGTGGAGCAGCAAAGTAAGGTGATAACTCTCTTTAGGGTTCATCACTAAGATTCACCTTCCATTAAACACAGACGTCTCTCTGGCCATTAATATAAAGATACTGATAGTGGATACTATGCAGGAGCAGAGTTCAGATTCCATTGAGGAGACTAGATCTTATGTGATTGCTGTCACAACCGCATTCATCAGGAACAGTCGAGACAGCAGCTTATCCAAAGGTGACATTTCATGTGTCAAATGTGCTGGAAGCTGAACTCAACTTATCTGTTTTTAGACTTGGCTGGTAGCTCATAATATGGCTATCAATTCTAAAAATTGAGAATGTTGTGATCTGTCTGTGTAAGTAAAACCATTGCAAAAAATATTGCAGTCATTTAATGCATTAGAAATATACATATTGAGTCATTGAACAATTAAGAGTTATATGGTTATTTACATTCATTCACACATTTTACATTTGCATACTTATTAATATTAATAGAAATAATAAGTGAATAAACAACATTAATGTAGTGGGTATCCCTGTTGTTGGCTAGTAAAATATTATAATAATTCTATAATCCGCCTCATGATCACAAGCACGTGCTAATGCCAATTATTGTATAAGGGCCATAATCTGATTAATCTTAAAATTCTGAATTTGATATTGGTCTTGTAAATATAATATTTAAACACTCCAATTAGCAATATATTCTCATTAAGACATGAGGGATATATCAATATTACTTTGCTTTTTAGGAGCTTTCTTGGACATGTGTAAGCACAACCAGTGCACAACTGTGTTGTCAGGTTAGGCATGGCTGCATGTTTATTGGAAATTTTACGGGAATATATTGGAATTCTATTATATTATATTCTAGCAATATAAAAATCATAGTAGGAGTATTGTCTTTTTGTAATAAGAGCAAAAAAACAATATTTTGTGCAAGTAAATGTTGTCAGTGTTGTGACACTCTCTGTGATTTAACTATTGATCAAATTCAGTATTTAGGCAATTCAAGGAAGGATTTAGTGCTTTTAGAATCAATCTACAACTCAATAGTCTACAATTCCCTGTGGTGAAAGAAGGTTGAGTAACTCAGCGAAAATCGAACATCAGCAAACATTTTCTTTAAATTCAGCAAAACTTTCACACTACAGCCAGCATCACTTTTTCCAGCATATCACCAAAGGTATAGAAAGCTCAGATTTAATTAAATATTCATACCTAAGATATTAAGGAGAAATATGATAATTCCACATGCACATAAACGTGTAGGTTTGTACAATGTTTGGCTGCACATCAGGAGTTAGTAATGATGAACTCACTCTCATAGGTCTGAGTTTAAACGGTTAAAATGATTACAGTTCTAAAAGCCTGTAATAACATTTAGACTAAACCGAGAAGGCATTAAAATAACTGAAGTCAAGCATTAATGACCTCCAGGGGGATTTTATCTCAGAGAAGGCTTCTCTCCTGCTGGCCGGGTGCCTGCCCTGTCAGACTAATAACAGCAATAGGCCAAGCTACAATTTAACCAGTGGTATTCAGAGTTGGATGAACTAAAGTCATTACAGATGACATATTCTGACAATGACACAAGTGGGTACAAAGAAAATGATAGAAGACAACTATTGAGATACATGGACACAAATAAGCAGCACTGTCTCATCGATCTTTGGTTTCACTCCACCTCCTGATCAAAACCAACACAACTACTCACACAAGAAAGAGCATGCACTCTCTAAAAAAAACCTAGACAGCAAAACTCTTCACTTAACAGTACAGAGGCGGCAATCAATAGACTTCACTCCACAGATGAGAGACATCTTAAAATGTGGTGAGAATTGATTGGAAAAAAACATGGATGGTTAATTGTGCCATTAGTATTCTATTCCACACAGTTTGACATCACGTTCAATATGAGGTGCAGAGACGCTCTGCTGCAGTCTTTTGTCTGAAGAGCAGATTTTGAGAAACTAACTCAAAAGGAGACCAGTAAGCTCAATAGAGAACTTTGTAGTCTACGAACATATGGGAGTTATGCATCTTCTACAGACACTTTCAAAGAACAGATGAAGCACTTGGCAAAATGTTAAATGGCACCACAAAATATGACAGAAAACAGTTTAGAAAATAACAATAAAACAATGAAAATTCATGTATCTGAAAGATGATAATAGCTTGCAGTAAGGAAAATAAAGGCACAGTAGGGATCTGCAGTATAGTAGATACATTAAACTTGCATTCTTTCTATTTTCCAGCAGAGGGCACATGGTCCCCAACTGTTTTAAAGTCTATGAGAAAAATATCCTTCTTCACACTTGATTTATTACCATAGATTATATTTATTACATTACATTTATTTTACAAATGTTACTTGTGTTATCAATTGACAGATTCAAGTATTTTTCAACAAAGCATTATGTACTCTGGCATATTATGATTAATATTATTCTAACCTGATGACAGCATGTTTTCACTTCATTAGAGCTAATTGTAACATTTTGGTGACACAAAAATGCCTTGTTCTGCACTTTAAAAAGTCGGCTTTTTATTTGTAACTACAGATGCACCTTGCTTACGAAGACAGCTGGCTAGCACTAGCATTAGCTGATAACAAAATGTCATCTTCCTTATCTCTACCTCCTGTTCCTAATATTGTGACTACTGGTTCCAAATAAACAAGATGGCGAGAGCCAAAATGCCAAACTTGATGCATCAAAAACCAAAAGCCACTGGGTGACATCACTGGGGCTATGTCCTCACCTTTTAAATAGATTATGATCTATATATGTATCAAGGATGGGGACCATTAGCCTGTGTAGTTTAAAATGCATTAATAATGCTAAATGGGGGATAATATATCGTGATCTCTCAGTATTACTTGAAAGCCTATAGGAGCTGTATTTCAGATTTAGCAAAGGTAAGAGCTGGCCTTGTGGTTGAGCCCTGCAGAAAGTGAATTACAAAAGTCCGCACGAGAGGAGATAAAGCCTGGGCAGCTTTTTCAAGATCAGTGAAGGTTAGAAAGGACTCAATTTGAGCTATAATCCGCGAGTTTTAGAGGGAACAAACAAGTGACCTTTCAAACTAGAGACATACGATAACTATTCATAAAAAGCAGCTTATAGATATCTGGCAGTTTTGTGGCTTTTTGGAGGAAATATTGTTGCTTCTATTTTTCTTTTTTTACTAAGAAATAACTCCTCTCTCAATGTATGAAAGACGGGTCTGTCTGAGTAGGTGGATTTCAAAGCAGTGAACTTTTTTCTTCTTTCTTTATCATCCTGGGTAAAAGGATATTTTTGAGAGAAGCATAAGAGTATTACTACAAAAACAAATTACAACACTAACTTATACAAACCTTACAAAGCAGCCACATTTAACAATATGGATGCTTTCACGGATAGAACTTTTAAAAAAGCAGGTAAATCAATGAATAGGGAGCAAAGGCATTAACCATGTGATTTTCAAGAAGCTTTAAAACTGGCTTGAACCTTGTTAAATAACTATAAATCCCTTTGATTTGAGTATAAAGCATGGCCAAGTAGGTGTGAAAGAGCGCAATCACAAAATCGATCAGAAAGTCATGGTTTTTAGGTACCTTGAGAGAAGAAAAGAGGCATAGACTGTCAGGAGGAAGAATACAACACGTATAGTTGAATTTTCAGCACCATGGACAGCTCATAAAACCCAAGGACCTCACAAGGTCTCCTCCTAAATCAGTCTCCACTAAACACACATCAGACATGCTCTTTTATCACCTAATTTGCTAATAGCTATTCTTTACACTCAGTGGCGTTAAAAACAGTGCACAGAGCGAAAGAAGCCCCAGGGGTAAGCATGCTGTTTCATCAACACAAACACTCATTCTGTGGTTGGCAGCTGTTTGGAAGAGGTCAAGTTACACGCATGTTCACTGGAGGTAGCAGTGGACGATTCGCAGCATACTGCTTGCTGATATAACACAAAGTCAGGCAACAAAATCAATTATCCTCAACAAATCGCCGCTTGTTAGCTTCAAGGGGTCAATTTTAGACACCGAGTCCAAACACATAATTAAAATGAGAGCGTATTATACACAGGAGATGTAGGTTTAGAGGACAAGGCCAAACTGTTCCCATGACGGTGACATTCGTGCCAGCTCAGTGAACTGCCGCGGGCTGCCACTTTACACCCTGTATTGAAAGGATGTGTGTTAAAGCCGTACAGGAAAAAAGAAAGGCTTACCTTCACTGCTTCAGCATGCGTGACTTTGTCGAAGACTTTGTCGTTGACTTTCATGATCTGGTCACCGATCCGGAGTCCCTGTTTTTCCGCTAGGCTCCCGGGCTCCACCAGGGACACGTAGATGCCGACCCCGTGCTCCGACCCGCCGCGGATGCTGAAGCCCAGGCCCTCGTTGCTCTTGTGCCGCTTCATGGTGACCTGCCGTATCTCACCCGGCGGCTCGTGGACAAAGTTACTCCCGAGCAGCGGCACCAGAGGAGCCGTCCCATCGCTGCTGGTGCTGAAGCTGTCCGGCGAGCCGCGCAGAGCCACCTGAAACTCGGGAGGGTTGCTTGGGGAGAAATGCCCGGGGGGAGTCGGGCTGGCGCTGGGGAAGTCGCCCGGTGGGGGTTCGGCGGTGCCGTTGCTTGCAACTAAATCCGATTTTAAGTAGAGGCCCTCCGAGGTGTACTGCTCAAAGAGAAGCTGGTCAGAGCGGGGGATGACCAGCCGGAGCATTGGGAGAAGTTGCCGCTTGCTGGGCGCGTTGAGGATAACGTTGAGCGTCTGGACCAGGTCGTACACGTTGCGTTTGGAGTGGTAGACATTGAGGCAGTGGATGAACTGCTCCCTCTCAAAGTCGTTGAGCAGGAGGTTGAGCGCGTTGTGCAGCTTCCTCACGTTGGCCGACAACGTCCGCGCGCTGGAGGCCACCGAGTTGGCCGAGGAGCTGAGGGACATGCGCTCCAAGTCGGTGCTGCTCATCCTGGCGGTGTGACCGGGACACGGCGCCACACTGGTGCGGGTTAGAGAGCAGGCATTACGGGCTGGCGGCGCGGGATTAAACCGGCGCTTGGCATCACGACCACTGGAGGACGAGCACCCCGGTTATATCCATGCTGGCTGGTTGTGACAGATGATCCGCTTATTACTCGCAATTTGCCGGATAGAGCGATGAAAGAGGGTAACTTCAACGGGCAATTAAGTCCAACTAATTCAATTTCACAGTTGACACAAATTCATTAGCACTTACCATAATTTAGATATCAGTAATTGGTTTCTGCAAACTTAACGTGCGGCAGAACTAGACATGCAACAGCCTCGCGGAGACCTCGTCCCGCTCCGTCAGAGAGCTTAGTAATGAGCCACGTAAGGACCTCAGCCTGCGTGTCATTAGCTGCGGTCTTGTTTTCCAGGAGGTCAGGTGGCTGCCGAGCCGCCGCTTCTCTGATGTCCGCCTCGCCGTCAACAGCTCCACAAGGCGGAACAAAACAACACCACAACTTCAAACCACTCGACCCACTGCCGCGCACGCGAGTCAGAAAGAAAAGCTATTCCCCCCCACGAAGAAAAAGAAAATAAAAAAGTTGTTTTTGTGCTCCTGTTAGGCGTCCCGAGAAGTCCATACTATCCCGCTCCCGTGCTCGGCTTTAGTTCCAAACGACGTCAAGTTTATTAAAAAAAATACCTGTCCAGGAGTGTTACACGAAGCACGCGACGTGTTCTCCAGCCGTGTCTCTGTGTGTTGCGTTTTTTGTTTATTATCCGTCCGGCTGCGGTGTTGAGGTGACCTGCTGCTCGGTGTCTCTGTTACTACAGCGACAGAGTGAAGACTGGCGGCTCGCTCGCCTCTGACCGTCCTCTGCCAGGAAATGACGCAGCCTCGTGCAGCCAATGCGTTGCGTATGCGAGGGTGCCCACATGCATGGCGCTTCCGTCACAATTAGGCTAATAAACAAGGCTTTATTTGGGAAAATTTGGTAAAGTCAAGTCAATTTATCTAGCCAATTTAATACAAGTGAAGACTCTGTGTGTTTCGAAATAAAATAAAAAAAAAATAGGCATAGGTCATTTTCTGTATGGAGTTTGCAGGTTCTCTCCGTGGGTGCGTGGGTTTACTCCGGGTACTTCCTCCCACAGTCCAAAAACCTGCACATTAGGTGAATTGGCAACTC
>JAOWBC010000711.1:18523264-18535658 GCA_028566105.1 Hypoplectrus providencianus
GGAGACATAAATTAATTTCTCCATTTCAACATCGTCAGGAGAACCGCAAGCCCAATAGGATTTTTTATGACATATATTAACACTGAAATTTAAGTGAAGTTTATATTTGTAATAATGTGATTATATTGGAAGTAGTTGTCATGAATTAAATAAATACGCAGTAATAATAGTACAAGACAAGGTGTTCAGTTATTCAAATATCCCAAGAAGCAGTGGCTTAGCCACAACACTGATTATTTTGACAGTGAACTTTTGCAATGGCCATTCACCAAGACCCTTTTAATGCACCCGTCAGCAAATCAAATGGGAGAATTTTCTGTAGCCATGACAATTCAACATTAATTTGCACTTCTGAAAAAGCACGATTTTGAATAAAATATTAAGTTGGACACAATTCTTGTAGATGCGGATGCTAACGCCTGAGGGATAGTGCAAAATGCTAAGCAAGCAAGACATGAAATACAGCATATGAGAAGGCGTATGGACAGTGTTCCAAGCCAACAGGACGTCTTCCTTCATGTTCCCTACAGCTGTCCTCAATCACAGTAATCGTGATGAGTGATCCTGTGGATTTTATGGCAGCGTGACTCCAGAGACCAGCTCAGACTTGACCAGATGTGCAGTCTAGTTTTGTCTGCTCTGTGGTCCATCTGATGGCCCATCTCTCCCACCAGGTAAACCATCTGATTGGATAGTATAAAAAGACTTCACTCCTTTGCACCAATCAGATCACTTGGCAACAGGAGGTTCGGATTTTCATATTGAGTAATGCTATGACGAACTGTTGAGACTCCTTAACTGTGTGGTTCCCTTAATGCTCGCATCACAGCATCAAAGACATGTGGATCAACAGATGCTTGAGCAGTGTAACCTCGCCTGATCAGAGTCAGATGGCAGCTGATGGAGAACAGCTCTTGTAAGCTGTAAAGCATAAGCAGACGTCACACTTTCTTCATTCACAACGTCTGTCCTAACTATTTTATCTCATCAGACATCAGATATTGCTGATATTATCCAATGTCAGTGAGAGACATGCCTTGGATTGTCAATCAATGTCCCAAAAAATAAATAATATGAAAATTAAAAACAACAAAAAGAGCAGATAAACACTCACTTCTTCCCCTGGGGGACCCATTCGGCCTGGTGGTCCTCTCTGAAGCCGGTACATTTTCCCATCTGAGCCCAGGACCAGGTCCCCATCTCTGGATACCATGGTCACAATGGCAGGGCGCTCTTTGTCCGGTTGTTTACGGTTGGTGATGGGTGTGCTTTCCTCTACTCCAACCTTTATAGAATTTCCAGAGTCTGTTGATGTTCTGGGATCTTGAGGGATCTTGGGTACAGGATATTCCACTGAGGGCTTTTTTGGGGCACCTCCAACATCCAGGTCAATGATGTGCCCCGAAGGTTTCCCAGGGAACTGCGGGGAAGTCCTCCCACCTGCGTTGTTTTTTTTGTCTGTGGTTATGTTGTCCTCCAGTCGTTTAGAGGAAGGTTCAGTCTTTCCCTTCTGACCTGCTTTAAGCCCATTTCTGGAAGGTTTCCACTGAGGGTTGACTTGTCCGCCATTTTGGAAGGTTGGATCTAACAAGTCGGTGTCCTCTTCCACCAAAAAGACATCCCCACGACCTACTGAACCTTTCCGACCGGAACCTGAGGGCACTGTCCCGTCCCCTCGAGAACTGCCTCGGCGAAGAAACATATTCTGATGAGAAACAAAACAGGCATTAGTCATTCTAGAACAGCCTTTCAAAACCGGATTTCCGGTGATCATGTTTTGACCAGCTGGAAAAGGACATATAATCTAAAAGACCTAAATTGTCCCACAAAAACCCTCAAAGAAACACTGCCGCAGACACTCTCCCCTTCTTGAAAACTGTCATCAACTCCTCACTTACATCTGGCATTATTTTGTTTGCCTTCAAGTCGATTAGCTTCTCATCTTTGCCTCGACTTGTCTGCCATCAAAAACTGCACATCACTACTGATTTGGTCACATTTCCTTCAAAAGCACTTGACAGTGCTGTCTCTAATTAACAATGCCATGGTTCTCACAGAGCTCCCTGTTGGGGCCAAACCACTCAATATGTTTCATGTTAGCAGTTAAACTCTTCACACTGCTGGAGCTTCTATATATATATATATATATATATCAAGCACCACCTGAAATTTTGGTAAATTGTGTTTGGGAAGCCATTGCGGTTTTATTCTAGATAGCAAAATCATGAATGTTCCGATACCACCAAAATACAGCCATCCATGCAGTGTTTCATAATTCCAGTTTTTTGTCATCCAAGTTATTGACAAATAAGTGGGCATTGGCGTAAAAGACTGTGCAGCAGGTTTTTGCATGGTTTCTCTCAGTCCAACTTGAATCCTAGCTTGCTTCTCCTTGCGTGCTCCACTAAGTGAAGTGTACCCTTGCCACATTGTCTTAAAAGTTATATTTGTAATATAAGGTAATTATTGATTATAAGAATGGCTGAAAAAAATCCAAATAGTTTATCTCCCTACGGGAGCTCATGTCCCCATACCAAAAGCCTTGGTATGGCTTCAAATTACTGTGCATCAAACATTAAAGGCTCATTGCAGTTTGAACTCATCCAAAATCCTAGTATGACTTCAATTTGAACGATCACTTCTTAATGTTCCACATCATCCTTACAGCAAGGTTGCAAAGCCATGAGAGTTTCTGTCTTTGGAACAAAACTGACTTATGTTAAAACCATTCTATAATTGTTTTCACTATAAATCAGTTTGGTCAAGAACATCAGCTGTCACAATGTAAAAGATTTATTGATTCTCATGACGTCTTTAAAAATGTTTAGCACCAAACAGCGCTTTAAAGTTATGTGGTATCCAGAGGTGACGGAAAAAACACTCCAAAATCAACAACATGCAAAAACTATGACCCAGGCAGTCATATTGCATTACACACTCACACACAACAAACAACAAATGTTTGAGCCCCAGGGAACAGTGGCACAGCAAGAGAGGCCTTTCAAGGGAAGGGACTAAGGGGCAGTAAATTTTGTTTGATGACCCTAATGGGCTGAAATGGAGAGCACTAAAGTGGAGCTGAGAGGCATATGGAGAGCAGGAGGACAGGAGGAGGAGGAGGAGAGGGAAACAGGGCTGTGCATGCTCACAGATTTCCTTTCTCAGAGTTTTAGAAAGCACAAGCTTACACAGGTAAAATACAGCACAGCACTGGAAATAACAGTCCCCTTCATCTGGCCCTGTCATTTGCCCCTTTTCTCTTCTTATACATCAAAGGCATCATTCATCAAAATATGATGCAGCGCCAAATGGTCATGATAGGCAGTCATTTTTAAACCATTACCATACTTACAATGTCCAGGCATATTCTGGTGAAACACCTTTTGTTCTTTTTATACAATTTTGTTTAGCTGTATGGCTGTAGGGAAAATCTGAAATTGTGAAAGTCCTTATTGGGGTTAAGGTCTGCATACTGTTTATGGTTTTAGAGTAACTGAGATGTGAGTGGAGATTATTGTATGCTTGTTTTGAGGAATTAAAAAAATGGCAGCCTGGTCACAAACTTTGTAAAATTGCATCTTAACAGTCACTTAAGTGTGATAAAATAATCTAAAAGATCCTGCTAAACTGATAACATTTTTAAATGGCTACTGTAAGATGTATGTTTGGTTAGAAAACATGTTACTGGATGTATGGCACTCCCAATACTGACCATAAAATAAAAATATTGAAGAAAAGTTGCCATTGGAGATTGGAAACAAAGGATCTTAAGTGGTTACATACGCATGTTGTGAATTAGTACAGTTATTTCAGAGGGGCTCTCCAATTTCCTATTTGGTTACAGGCATTTTTAAGGGCACAAATCAATTGAGCATGCTCTGATTGTGTTATCAGAAAGAATAATTTTCAAAATGTTGCCCAGATTTTATAAATTGAACCAAGTAATATTAGAGCAAGAGGCAGTCTTAAATACTATATTTGCAGTGAAACCTCGCCCTTGATGGAGGGGTGGCAAGCTCTAAGATTAAGAGACCAAACAAAATGAAAACAAAGGCCATTTCTCTAACTCTTCCTCCAGGTCACAGTCAGACAGCCAGCCCTGGTTGATAAGCTGACACTAGATCTCCTCTGGACAGCACAGCCCCTCAGCTTATCTCCCCTCCAGTCTGTGAGATATCGCTATAGCTATCAAACATCCTTCATGAAAGAAGGGCATACCTGATGATTCAGAATATTTTGGGGGGAATTCTTGACAAATTTTCTCTCATTTAAACATTCACTCACACACACACATACTTGCACACTTATGGTGGCAGAACCGCCATGCAAAGAAAACTGTAATTAAGTGTCTTGTTTAAGTAGAAAGGAGGATACATGATGCTGCTTTTTGATGTGTGAGTGGTTTAATGATGAGAGAGACTGCTTTCAGGAATCGTAAATATTTCCATGTGTGCAGTAGTGTCACAGCTATTTGTCACTTTTAAGCAACAAAACTAAAAACTGTTATTATAAACTTGACAGAGGAAAAAGAACTTTAAGGAATTCTGAAATGACTGGCTGACTCGCAGTGCTGTTTCTTGATACGATTGTCTGCTGTGAAGCAGTACTGGACGGCAACTGTGGAGCTCTGCTCTATGCTTTTGATATTTTGATGAATATTTTCCTCACGTATGTACTATCTCACTGGACCTTTTTTCAAGGCACCATAAACACAACCATCAAAGGTGTTAGGGAAATGTTTTTTCGGGTGTAAAAGTGAGGGTGCCAAATCCTTCTAGGAGGCTGGTTTGCTGCTGACTCTGCAGCTGAGAATATGTACTACTCTACCAGTATACTCTAGAGTATGTATGTTAAGTTAGTACCACTCTCATGATCTTAGAATATTATTGGATGACAACTTTTACTGCAAATGACAGATCTGAGAGAATTTTGCTGTGTGTGTATAACTAAAATTCAGGCAATAGCATGAGCTGTCATCAGCATTAAAGTCAATATGTTTGCACAATTAAGGGCTCTTATATACTACTCAACAGGGCAGGCGCTGCATGGCATGCATCTGAGTAGTTATCTTGTCAAATAAACTCTAATAGAACCAGTAAGTTACTCTTAAAACCTTAATATCACATGCCAAGACAATGCTGTTTTTCTCTCTGCTTTGCAGGCTGAAGCAAGCAAGGACACTGTGCTTATTTAATGTGAGTGTTCATGCACCATCCTATCCTAACAACAGTCTGGGTGGAGGCTCTATGTGTGTATATAATCTATAGGTGAACGAATGACAGGACATCCAGCAGTTCAGACTGTGTCAGTGTGTATGGCTGCAGGCTGATGAACACAGAGAACAATTTTAGAGGCTCCCATAATGCCTGCTTTTTGCTCTTGTCAGACATAATTCTTACTTGAAATCGAAGCCTTCATGGTCATGCGTTGTGCTTTATCAGTTTTTTAACCCTTAGGCCTCTGAAACCCAATCCATTAAGTTATAATCATGTGTTAAATACACCATTTATTCAAAAATAATTCACGCTGTCCACATGTTTTTGGTCAGAGGTTTATTTTTACCTTTTCCTTGTTTGGCTCCTTATGTCTAATTTACAGTGGCAGGGACCACCATTGCTGCAAATTAAAGTAACACTGCAAACAAAAAGAAGACACACTGTTGGAAAAAAAAAGAGAGAGAAGGAAACGCTGCTGCAAATTAATTTTAAAAAAGTCACAATGGAAGTGAGTTACCGGGGACTATTATTGGTGCTTTCTAATGAGAGAAGAAGGAGAAGACCAAGAGAGAGAGAGAAATCAGGAGGGTTAGCGTACTACAAAAATATTTTCTCTCCTAACTTAAGTGTTACCTTAAATTAAAGCTGTTATAGTGGCCATTTAGTGTTGTAGTTCTCAGACATATTGTTTGGGCAGAGTTGCTATTACTTTGCTCAAGTTTCCCCCATGGGGGTAAATAAAGAAATACCTTGAAACTGGAGAGATAAGACACCTTAAGTGTTGTCTAACAGTGTCTCTTTTCAGGGTCCACACTGCTCCATCGAAATTGAACTCTGCCAACAGAAGCCTCAAGGACCGACAGTTCATTTGTCAGACAGTTAGACTGTGATGTGATCCTACAATACTGCTGTTGTTGGCTGTAGGCAAGAATCAAAACCTTCAGTCATGTAGCGCCATGCTGAGCTTATAGGCATTTTGATGATTTGATGATCTGAGCAGAATAAACTTCACATAAATACTCTTGCAGATGCACAACTTGAGTCATCACAGATGAAGAAGAACATCTGCTTGGTTTGTGTTACACGATAGTGTTTAAATTTGTACTTAAACACTTAGTCAGTAAGTTGATTATTAGTTAATTAACATTTACAACCCTTTGATACTTACCCTAATATGTGTTCCATTGCTTTAACACTTTTATTATATCTCAAAAGTTAGGGTTTGACATCAGATACCAGGCAGTTAAGATTTGCTTAGTAAATTAATCCTATTTTAATGCTTGTATTATGCTTAATGACTTATTACCAAGAACCTTCTGAGCACATCTCTAGGAACACTAGACTAAAAATGGTCCCTTTACATGATTGTTTGTATAGAAACCACAAATTGAATAACCCATATTTATTACAATGCATTCTGCAGACTAAATTTTCAATAAAGAAAAAGATACTCAGTAATTTAAAGGGGGAAAAATGCACTGCTGGTTAGCAGAAAGGTTAAATAAATGAAATTGTCAACACATATCACATAATTGAAAACATTGTAGTGAACTGAATGGAAACACGAACACATTAGAAGTATTAATGAAATGAGAGTGCTTTTGTTTTTCCAACTGTCAAGGCAGCCACTGCTCCAACTTGTATGGACTTGAAACTGTCTAATCCATCATACTGTCACATGGTTTTGTTTACCATTGTCTCAGTTACAGTATCACTGCATGTAAAAACAGTTTGAACTGGGACAGTGTCGGGAGACATTTCCTAAAGGCTCCATTGTCTCCAGTTTAAATCAAGCAATGGTCACTTTAAACTACAAGAAAAGATACTTGAAATAACTGCGCAATGGGGAAGTATGTATAAAAAACATATCAGTTCCAATTAAATGTATTTGGCAGCAACAATAATATTTGTTTTGAAAACACAGCAAATTATATTTTAGAGCAGATGTTGACAGGGCACACCTGGAATAGATTAATAGTTATGACAAACTACTGTGTCCTATCAGTACAAGTCCCCTCAGGAGTCCGACAGATCCTCTGTTAAGAGCAATGAGAAATCCATGGAGGCCTCACAGCCTGACAGGAGTGCTGCAGGCTAGAGTGCTATCATCAACACACACATGCACACACACAGACAATGAACACTTGCTCCTACAAAGGGCTAATCAAATGGCAAGGTCCGTAAATCTAGCCAAGACACAGGTATGCAGACTGGCTGGGTCTTGCAAGCAGCAGTAAGTAATTTAGCTGGAGAAAAAAGCATGATGACAGTGGTCTGATGGCTCAGCAGTCAGGTTGGGAGTTTGATTTAAGTGGAAATAAAAAAACAAGAATAAGTATTTGATTGGTACAATGCAAATAAGTGTTGCCAAGGAACTTGAAAGAAACACAGGGAAAGCAGCAACAGAAGCCTGCAACAGCTAAAGGGGAAACAGCCAATAAGTTGTGTGTGTGTGGGTTTGTCTGTTTCTGCCTCTGATGAGATGTGGACAAGGCAAAGTGCCAACGTATTAAATCACTGTAAGCATGCATGTTAAAACCTGCATGTGTATTCCAATGTCTCAATGTGCGTCGCCGTTGTCATGTGCACTTAAATAAGCGTGTGACTTTCTATTGTGTCTGTGTGTTGCTCAGTAGCTCAGCAGGTTGAGTACGGCATTAACGCCGTCATGGTCAGGGATTTTATTCCGCAGCAGGACCACCCATGTTAGAAATGCAACTGCGAGCTGAGATCAAAGCGGACGCCAAATCACCAGTGGTGGTCCTGGGATATAAGATCATGAAGCATGTTGGAAGGACAAAGGAAAGACCTCAACATTTCTAAACAATGAAATTGCTGTGCAACTTCTAGCCAGCTTCCAATGCAGGCTTGGGTAGCCACAGAAAATCAGCTGTAGAGCTTCTATATAGTGAGATGTATTGTTCTACTACACGTTTCTGAATTGCAAAACTTTAAGCCCCATGCACTGCAACCCTGAGCATATTTGGACAATGGACAACATGAAGGAGCTGTACAACAGATGTAAAATGTCCAAATCAGTTGGATCCGGAATCAATCAGATTTAATCAGATCTCTAGTACAGTTTCTATGTGATGCACAAATGAGCTCATGTTTGAATAGGGCATGTCAATGTGCACAGACCACACAGCGAGCAGGTTGGCACTCTGTTGTTTCCATTACAGGTCATATCAGTGGGATGATGTCTTTTCAAACTATGAAACGGCTAAGTACGTAAAAACACTGCAATTTCCTCAGTGTACTTTCTTGCTTCATATCCTGCATTAACAAAACAGTGTAGATCCAGGAGATCAGAATATGTTGAGCGTGGACGATTTCTTGTTGTATTTTTTGTTGTGAAGGTTGACAACGTCTGGACCAAATATAAATACCAAATGTATTTCACAGTGTGCCCTTCCAAAGGGAAAGAGTTCTGACTGTATGTGAGAGAACTGCTGAAATTACCCAAGCCTGACAAAATTGCATGCATAAATACTGACTAAGTGTCCATCAGTGAGTCATCATAACTACTTTTGCAAAGGTGAGATATGAACATAAGCAGAATAGAGAAGAAGAACACATATCTTATGTGCAGTTAATACAATTAAGACCATTACATCACCGACAGGACATCGCTCACATGGAACTGAAAACCACAGCAGGTGCAGGTCCATGACCTTTAAACATCAAAATCCAATCTTCACGCACCCATTGCAAGTGTGTTAATCCCATAAATATCCATTCTGATAGAAGAAAAACATCCCAGTATAATCAAAGCCATTGCCACATTGTGTGCTATACAATGGTCTGCAGAACATTACACACCCTGCTTTACGTCAGTGTGGAACATAAGCAAAGGGAAAATCTACAGTGATAATCACAAAATGTGTACCTTCCCCTCCCGGTGCCTTTGACCTTGCACATGCAATCCATCTATATCCAGCACAAAGAGGCATCCCAGCAGCAAGTACCATCCAACATGGTGGAGCATGACTGCAGAGACACTGCGGGTCTGTCTGTACTTCAGCTCTGCTCACATTGTACCCACAGGCGGACCTCTGCACAGGAGGCTGATCCAGCTCCCAGCAGACACACCCACACACCTACTGGGTGCACACCCTTTCACTTGTACCAGCCATACATCTTGTATGGACAACACGTCTATGTGACATATGGAGGAGACAGAGGCCCAGCCCTTTAGCTCCTCAGGGTTGCCTCTTAGAATGGAAAGAAAGATTTCCAAACAAGTCTCTGTAATAACACATATATACACTTTTACCAGTCAAAAGTCAGACTATTTCTACAGAACATTAAATCCTCAGTACCCAAACTGTTTGGCAGCTAATCAAGTCGGATGTGAGTAAACATCTCATTGCAGCAAGCTTTTGGCCCAAGACGTTAACCATAACATCTTGGGCAACCAAAAAGTCTGCGAGAGTGAAGATCTGCTTCTTCCAACTGAGGAAAGCAGAACAAAGAAGAAAAAGGGACAGGGATGGTGCGAGGGAATCCCAGATGCTTTCACACGTGGATGGTTTTGGGTTGGAGGGAGCCCGCACATAATTAAACCTGAAAGAGAAGAAATCTCCAGAGGCAAATTAGAAAAGGGGAAGCCGCAGTGCCAGAGTCAACCACAGTTGAGGGAACATTTGAGAGGAAATATTCTCAAGAACTCTCTGAGGTTGGCCTGATTTACACGACGGCAAGAGGAGACCTCCTCTGCATGAAAGTTGAGAACAGCGGGGCAGCTCTGTGTCACAGGAAACATTACTTCATGTCTATTATGAACAAAAGGAAAGGTGGTCTTGCATAAACAGCAATATAAATAGACGAGAGCTGAGGGAGGTTGATTCAGGGTGAACAGAACCTCAGTGGATGCCTTAAAACTGCAGGGCAGATGTGCAGGGGGGGGGGGGATCAATGATCTCTTTTTAATTCTAAACAACTTCCCAGCACATCTTCTTCCTCCTCTCCGCCACATAATGGCTTCCAGAGATCTTTGCTGTCTGCACTAAAAAACGTTATCCTGCTGGATTTTAAGAGCAGGACCTGTTCTTCAGGGATGTCAGTCTGTGTGGAGAGTGTAAGCGCTGTGAAGGAAAAGAAAGGAGAGTGATCGCAAGCTGTTGATGTAGCACTACTGTGACAACGTACCATCACCTAGCATTTAACCAGAGCTGATTTATCCTCACTGCATAGATAGCCCATACTAAATGACCGTTTTGGAGAGGAAAATTATTAGTTTGAGCATGTTGGAACTCCTGTCTTTGAGAATGATTGCAGAATGATTCTGCGCCTCTTAGAGACACATCTAGGGCAAGAACGCTTCCTTTCCTCTGTTTCCTATTCTTTTTCAAGAACTCCTCCTCTTTTATCCGAACATCCCTTCTCTTTCAACAAGCTACTTACTCTTGTTCTCCATGATTTGAAGGGCCTCCTGGTTTGTCTGTAGTTACTTTATTCTACATTGGAAACAGTCATAAGCATTGCCAAGCAGATGAAACGTTACTGCTCAATCAACGGTAATATGCATAAAAGAAATGTTTGACAGTGTGCAGAAACATCCTGTTGATTAAAAAACAAAGCCCTGGCATTCACATGCGCTTTCATATTTTAACAACAAACAAAGCATGATTTCTCATCCTTGTTATTCATTTAGCAAATAGTTTGTTCAGCATGTTGTCTTCTTTTTTTGACTATTTGATGCATCATGCAAAACACAGGAAACTCCATCAAAACATGGTTTTAGCTCCAGAGTCCATCCAACCAGATGGATTATTTTGGATCAGTTAAATATTAGTTTTTCCCTTATTATACCGTTTTGGGAAATGAGAGCTCTGTATCCTGCTGTCTCCCTTCTGTTGCTGCTCTGACATGTTTGTGTTGCAGTATGTCATCACCCTGCAATGCCAGCAGTTTGGTTGAAGAGCTCCGAGCGTGAACAGACCTCAAAGTGTTTCATGAGACCGTTAATTTTTAATTTATTGTGTTGGCATTTAAAAAAAAAAAAAAAAAGAAAGAAAAAAGTGAAGAAATACAAAGGCTGAAAACGATTGATGAAGGCTACATTTGGAAGTAACTAACTATATAAAATTCATATACTTATATAAGCACCTGTGACTAATTTTATTGTCTTGGAACAATTTTTCTCAAGAAACGTTTGTGAACAGAGAGGGAAACTTAACGAGGGAGGGCGAGAGAGACATCCATAAATCTGCTTAAGAAGTAAAAACAAACAAACAAAAAAGCTCCTTATAACTCAAGACCTTGCATGCATGAACATGTTGGGGGGTTGTGTTTGTTTACTAGAAAGTTCATGCGCCTTTTGTGGGTGACCACATGAGACATGGCAGAGTGAGTAAATTCAAACTGCATCAATATATTGTGGATAAAAGAGGAGAGCCTCATTCTCTGCCTCTTCTTTTGGTTATTTGTCAAACCAGCTTGGAGGTGCAGTGCCAACACCAAGGGCACTGGAGTCATCTCACAGTGGACATCCACTTTGGAGCAGCTTTTGGGTGACCTAGTGGTAAAATTTGGTATCACTGTCAAGCAACAAATAAACACATGGGCCAATAATACCCCCAAATTGCTTCAAAGTATTTATAATATTTGGTTTGGATAAACTGCTTTTCTTTTGATTATTACATTTCATATTGCTCATGACACTCTAAAACCGAGGAATAAGGAGCTTGGTGTTTGCATGTCTGCATTTCTCCTACAGCAGCAGATGGTATTGATCTGGCTATCTTTCAGCACTATAATTAAGGGAATATTACATTATATCACCAGACCTTCAATGCTGTTTAAATTACTTGCTTTTCTTTGTCTCTGATACAATCTTAAAACATGACACCCACTAATCACAGAGCTCAGTGCACACAGTTGGAGAGTCCTGAGAGAACTTTAACTATCCTTTCAGCAGATCCATCATTTTAGAGCCAAAGCCAGCATAAATTAGATTTTGCACCCTGGCAGGCCATAAAAAATCAGAAATAGAAAGTGACGTGTTTCACTCATCTCCTGTTACTGAAGCTTCTTGGCTGGCTCCAGCGAATATTTAAAGGCGTTTTGAGAAAAGGGTTTATAAGGTCTGTCGGCACATCTACCTGCTTCCATTGCTAGATTTGTTTATGTTGAGCAACCTCGTTCTTGAAGAGAGCGAAATTTAGATGAGAACG
>JAOWBC010000711.1:18559684-18609410 GCA_028566105.1 Hypoplectrus providencianus
TTGTGCGGGGTGGTTAACTGCTTCAGCTTCTGCTCTCACACACAGTTGGAGCTTGGAGGGATTATGAGTGAGAGGATGAGATAATTTGGCACTGTGCTTTCTGGAAGGCTGATTGGATGGGCTTAACAAGGCCCAATAGCTAATACCAATCAGTTAACAATGCTGTGATAAAGATCAGATCAAAAAAAAATATCAACACATGTCAACCTCATGATGAGGCCTTCATCAAAATTATAGGGGTTCATCCTTTGGAGACCATCCTCATAAAATTTAATGCATATAGGCTAAATCAAATAGTTGCTGAGATATTTGAGCAACATTTTATTGATAAAAAAAAAAAATGAAGACAAATTAACTGACAATAACCAAGCTGCAGCTTTAGTTAAACTGCAGATACCTTCATGTTAAAAGCAGTGAACACAAAATGTGGATTTAGAGATGTCAGCAAAACCAAATAAGCTGCATGTTTTCACAGATGTGAACCTGACTGTTTGCTTTGCATGAGAGACATTTCATTTCGCACCGAGCGGACACACAGGCACAATGCACATCCAGCTCAGGGCCAGGATCCATCCCTGGACCCCACCTAACTGTATGGAGACTGCACAACAGATGAAAGGGGTGAAAGGGCTTTAACAGACGAGCTCCAACTACATCTGGAGAAGTCGACTTTGCAAACAGCCTGTCCCAAAAGCCGGACTCTGACCTGGCACATAAACAGCACCTGTGCTAATCCACTGGCCTGTGTCCCACCAGACACATGAGCAGATCTTTAACCATGTCACGCCAGGTATTTAGGGAGATTTATTTAACGGCTTTAGCTTCAGAACAACAGAAATGTAGGAATATGAGGCAATTATTTGTGATTACATGCTCATTAAGGCTATCTAAACGTATGTATTCTTTGCCATGTTTAGGCTGCCTTTTCGCAATTCCTAGAACCACACATCCAGATGAGGAATGTGTCAGTTGAACGTGAGAACAGATGAGGGAAGAAAGCCTTTGTGCTACATGTGTCTTACATACCAGTTAGAAAAATAAATCTGCAGAGGGTGGGGAGGGCAGAATGGCCTGTAAATTAGTTATTTTACATGAGATGAGGAAAGCAGAGAAGGGGCTTTTGGACAATCGAGGGAGTTGGTGAGTCAGATAATGAGCCTGCTGGAACACTGAAGGAGAAACAATCTCTACTGGAGTGGAAATCTGAGGAGAGACATGCAGCGTGTTGGATAGAGGAAGAACCACCAGATCTAAGCACCCACAGAGAGATGATCAGGGGATGGGAAAAAATCTTTTCCAACTAAGAGGCCACTCTATTTCCAAAGAAAACATTAATATCAGCTTCAACACTCCCTCAACAATTTCAAATTACCTTTTCATTTACAGCCCTCTGAAGTTTATTGATTTATTTTCACTATTGTTACCTGTAAATCATATCCGTGAACCACAGTGGAAAAACAGATGGGTTTCCAAATTACATAACTGATATTGTATCTACTCGATGTTTCAAGTTACATTTCAATGTGGCAACATGAACATGATGCTCTCTTTTCAAGCTGGAACATGAATGTGTTTTCAGATTTACAGATTAAATAGGATCCAGGCCTATCAGTGTATGGGAACACTGGCATAATCCTGGCAGACCGCCACTTAGAGTGCTGCTGCTGTCACCTCTGTACAAACAGTACAACATCACTACAGCACTCTGTCTGTCCTCATGTGGCAAACACTCCACAGTTAAGTTAAACATGGTGCGTAATCGCCTTGTCCTGTGTTTAATACTCATGATACTGTCATGTGAAACTATCTCCAACAAGGCCAGTTCTCATGAAGTAAGGGTTAAAAATCTCAGTAAAGATCACAGGATATGCTTTCACATTTAAAAGGGTTTGTTCAGGATAAAGGTTGCAGCATTCCTCACCCCAACAATCCATTGTTTCAGCCATGATGGCATGGTCCGCCATTTTTATCAAAAAGGAGGAAAAAATGGTTGGATTGTGATCAAACACGCTTCATTTATGTGGTGAAGTATCTCTAGAGCGGATGGATGGACTGGCTAATTTGGTAGAGACATTTATGATCCTCTCACTTCACCTCCTGCACCACCTTCAAGCTGATAATAGATGGACAGCTATATAATGTGATGCAGGCAATGATGATACTCTTAGGATGAATGGGTGAATTCTCTGGTGAACCTTCACTCTTATTTAATAACTATTATCAGCTTAAAAATATTTTTTGTTCACTATAAGTCCAAACTAATAAGCATGTCAATATTCATGTATGATAGCATGCTGATTTTAGCATCTGCTCATAGCACTTCTTCATGGGGCTGCTTGAACATGTTTTGTGAATTAAGTATCAATATTGGCAATATTGATTGATTAGTCAGCTTACAGAAAAAATCTTTTAATTATATTTTTAATTAATTAATCATTTTTTTTATTATTTAAATTTATATTTTTTAGTTTTAATCATTTTAACTGTCAACATTCAACCATATGTGGGATTTTTGCTTCTGATGCGGTTATAGATTAGATTTATTAAATGAAACCTGGACAGTATTAAAGTCATAAAAACACACTTTGTTAAACTGTAAGACTTTGACCGCTGCACTCCAAGTCACTAGTGCAATACTACCATCTGCACACTGAAGATGGATGGTTTTTCTTCCTTCCTAATGGATTAGAATTGATTTTCATCTCTTATCCTTGACAAGGTGTTGTTGGTGAAGTTGAAGAAATATTAAAAAGGCAGCATAGCTTAGCAGTTCAATGTCTTGTCTATCTAATGTAATACTATGATGTTGAGTCTTCATAACCCTCTTAACCATGCCCTGTCTTGTAAAGGTCATCAGTATCATACGGACCACGGTGGATGGGGTAAGAAAACACCATAGTTATATTGACAAAGTCATTAAAGTGCTTGTAAAAAACTCTAGTAAAACCTTTACAAGACTCGCTAAACACTGTCAATTGGTCATGTTGTGTATGAGCCTGACCCTGAGAGTCAGGATCAGTTACTCTTCAGGTCTCCAGTAAACACAAGATGGCTGAGAGGTCATGGCAGTAAAGGGGAGATTACCGGTACTCAAAAGGGCAGCTTAAGGGCTGACAGAGTGACAAAGAAACATTATGACAAGCATCACTCTTCTCTGTCGCACTCTGTGGTAGAAAGACAGTAAAGACCTCTACGTCAACATCAAGGTTTTGGAAAACAGAACATTTAACAGTCCCAAATGCAGTATAGGGAGAGAGCTGCCTCTGTTTTAATGATGTGAAACATAAGATATCTAATCTAACTATGTTTAAAGTTGGGTTATTTGGTTTTCTGTTTGTCAGCAATGTTAGGAACAAAAAAAAAACAACTTCCATTTATGTCTCTTGAAGGGTATAGCACTGGCAAAGAAAGAAATAACACTTCACATTTTGATGGGGTTGATGGATGGAGCTGTTTTTTTTTCTAAATCACCCAAAGTGACATTTTCAGCATTATATATGATTGTATAGAAATAGTTTTCATAATGCCACTTTTGGAACAGCATACACCAGTACCTAGCTGATAATATCTATCAACCCATATATCTGTCAGGCTTTGTGGATCCGTGCCCTCAGAGTGCCCTTTATTTGTAAAAACAAATGTTGTTTTTCATTACTGTCAACTTTTTTTCCCTATGTCAACATGCTCTAAATGCTTGTTTTCCAAAAGGAAAGTTGGTTTGAACGTGGCTTCCATCGCTGTCATTCTGACGGACGTTCATGAACTCTTTAATATGTGTTCTCACGTACACCGTGTCCTCAAACTGACCTGTTCTGCATAGACTGATGGAAACACAATTTACATCAAGCTTCAGCCCTGGAACATGGTAATGGCAACCACACTCCAACATTCTGACAGGCCCATGTCTGCTTGTGCGGGCGCCAGCCACACAGATACCGGTGCTTTTCTCTTCATGTCTGTCAGCAGCACAGACCACAGAAGATTACCTCACTCTCACCTAATCACAGGAGATGAGAACACGGCTGGGTCATGAGAACCAGGTTATCCTCACTTCACTTTAGAGAGGAAGGAAAAGAAAATGAAGACAAAGACAAAAACAGTGATGTAAAGATATTGATCAGCAACAATATATTTTGCACAGAAAGGCAGTTATCCAAGTAGGTATCGTCTCATTCATCTTTAGAGTAAAAACAGGTAAGGTGCCGGTCAATATGACAATATAAACAAAAGAGACCAAATTAATTCAGTTAACCATTAGAATTCTTGCTATTGAAATATTTCTATTGACATAGTTATCACCAACTATATGTTGTTATGTTGGGATATCAGCAAGAAACAAAAGCAAAAGCATATTGTCTGGTTTGGCAGTGTTACAATCGAGCCTTGCTCATATCTTAGCATAAAGAAAATAGAACCATCATTGGCTAATGTTCATGTTGAGTTAGTTGGCACTTTCACTGACAAGCTCAAGTTTTGTTGTTATCATCTGCACATGCTAACTGAAGTACACATTTTTTGGGGAGGTAATGACTGGTTTTGTTCTATAAATAAACTATGAAGATGGGTTACGTTAAAGGATGGTAACTCAAATATAAAAGCAGCAGGCTGTTGTGGTTACGGTTTAGGAAAATGTTTGGGGAAATTTTTCATACACTGCTCATGTAACAAATCAGAGCTGAGTGTTAAGTGGTTCTTCTGTCTGAATTGAGCTCCAAAAACAGCTCCAAGAGTGAGGATCTGACATTCCCACTGTTCCACTCTGCTCACATGCCCTGGCATTTCTATCTGCAGTCCTTTTTTTCTTTAAATTTTTTCTTATTTATATCAAAATAGCTCAAAATTAAACTACATCGAAGAGAAATGGGAAGCCACAGTAGGTTGGCAAACGATTGCAATGCAAGTAAACACCATTACTAACTGCAGCTCCCGCACATCAAAGTATGAGTTTGGTCATTCTTAACCTTCTCCATGTAAGTTGAACCCACACACTGTAAGTATGTGTGTGTACAGGGGTTCATATGTATGTAAATTGAGATTGTTAAAAGTGTGACAGGAATGTAGCTGGCTGAGTCTTTATCTGTAACTTGTCAGTCTGCAGAAGAACATGCTCATGTCTCTTGAGAATGCACTGCAGACTGAAAGGCTGAAATAAGTACAATCAGTTGCTTTGTGTTCATCCAAACTGTCTTTCCATTGTTCATTGTTCACAGGCTTTTTTTTGTCAGCATGTGGATGCTGCTGCAATGTCTACATTTACTACATCATTATGAAAGAGCCATTAAATGAGGTCATGCTAAAGATGAAAGACAACAAGAACCATATTTCTAATTACACAAATCAGATAAAAGCTAGAGCTAATATTTATTACGAATAAAAGTGATGAGGACGTTTCTCTGAATCTTGTGTCTTGCACGCAAGTACTGTGCTACATCAAGTAACGTTTTACGTTAACATGTGCCCACTTTAAAGACAAATTATCTTTGACTAAATCTGACATGTCACTAAAGATTCTTTCACATTTTTATTGAAAACAAACATTTTAAAATTATTTAAGTTACGTCTAAGTTTAGGAATGACTTAAAATGTGTTGTATTCATAGTGCTCTGGAATATTTCTTGTTTTTTATAAGATCAATTGCTGATTCCTGGCTCTGATTAGCCAAATGTGTCCCACAGACAAGCATGTGGCCAAAAAAACCTACAGGCACACTTTTCCATACACAAAGAACAGCAAAACTGGTTAATGTCTCTTTCGAGGGTGGGATTGGGGTGGCCTGTTTTGATTAGAGTGGCACAGTGCCATGCATGCAATGAATAAAGAAAGCAAGTCAGCCTGTGGACCCCAGACACAAACCCTCCAGGGCTGATAAACGTTCAGGCAGTCTAAACTACTGCTAAAATGTGAGCAGACACCGGACTGAGCCGAGACTTCAAAACAAATCAATCATATTAAAGTAAACAAAAGCTTAACAGGTTGAATGGGTCCCGACAGACAGCAGCTGATAGGAGTTTAGAGGTGAGGGCATGGTTCACCCATAGAAAATACAGAAAAAGAAAGAAAACAAAACCCATTTAGAGTCTTTCCCTCTGGCTGCCCTATATAGGATCTGCTTGAGTTCTGTTAGTCATAACAGAGTTGTCACCTCAGGTCCTTCATCAGTCAAGTTCAGCCAAACCAATAAAGATAAGCATCTGCACATGTTCATCATCATGTAGGGCTTTTATGAAGTTGTCAAGGGCTATTCTGTTCAAGCTCTCAAAATATTCATCTAACATAAGGACCAATTCATTTCATCAAGCAGAATGAGATTGAAAAAAGAAACTCTTTAAGGAAGGCAGTGATAATTAGTTTAGTTTATTATATCAATCGTCAAGGACTGCACAACATTCATGTCAGAAAAACAGCAGGAGGGTTTGTTGTTCAACATTATTATTAGTTAAAGTCATTAAGTTTTTGGAATTCAAAAACCTGGATCTTGATTAGGTTAAAATATTTTATTATAATGTAACTAATCATTTTTGATAAAAGTATAGCATTTGGTCTCCATGTGTATATATGATTTAATGCAGATCATGTGAACATTTATAAATTTGTGCTACTAATTTGTAACATTAAGGGTTGGGGAGAAGCAGAAGGGCTACACAAAATTGCTAATTTTTCACAGGGTAAAAACTGGCCCTGCTAGCTTGTGTGTCAAAGTTGGAGAAGTTGCTGGAAAGATGCACCAGTCATGAGAGGCGCAGCATGCAGCCAAAGACAAAAGAAAGCCAAAGAAGTACGGTGGTGAGATCTCATTGCAGCCTTGTTATGCCCCATAAAAGAAGAAGAGACATTAAAGCTCTTTCATTGGTTAAGTTGTTGATCTTTTGCATAGTTTTATAAAGATTGTTGTGAACTCACTTGCTGTAAAGCTTGGTAGATAGGGTTAACTATTAACCATTAATATTACATGAATCATCAATAGCCTAATTTGAGCTTTAATCTTAATGTTACTTTGGGATGAATTCCACGTTGCAGCTTTGACTGCTCCATGCTGTGTGTTTGTGTGTGTATGGGTGTGTGTGTGTGTGTGTGTACATGCATTTATGTTAGCCTTGCTGAGAACCACCTCAGGCCCAGCAGGATATCAGACTGCACTGCCAGAAACCTTGCTTTTGACCTTAATGAACATTCAGGAATAACAGTGGTGTTACACAATCTTTCATTATCAATAAATCCCCACCAGAGACACAAACCAAACATTTCTGTTTAGCTAGATAATAAATGGTAACATGTGTATACTGATGTCCCAAATTGATGAACTCACATAGATGAGCCATAATTACAATGAATATGCAAGGTGTAATAAAAATTTTTTTTTTAAATTGTTAAGCTAGGTATAACTTGTTTTAGCCTATCAAATCATCATGAGCATTCCACACAAGTGAGACAGCCAGAGCAGGCATTTATTTTACCATGCACGGCAACGTGCTGATGTCACACAGGGGTCAACAAAAATGTAGATTGTCAACAGAACAGTCCGTCTGTGTGTCTGCATCAGGAAGTCTATTTAACAGCCAAGGGTTCAAATAAATATTTGACAGTTAACTTTAAATGGGTTTAAAATGTGCTTAGATTTTTATGTGACAAGAAAAAAAAACCTGAACTGTGAGGTAAAGTAGGAGACTGTGTGGCAAGGACAGGAAAAATAGTGTGCGTGTGTGTGTGTGTCTGTGTGTATGAGTCTCTCTGAATGGTATGAAACAACATTGCATCACCTGGCATCTATTTTGCGGAACACAAGCGTATTAAGGCAGTTACACATGTCACAGCTGCAGCAGTTAAACTGGCCTCCTGCCTCCACCTTGACTTTTTTAATGATGAATAACAATAATATGATAGTTTAAATGTGTCCCACGGGCCACATGGTTGCCAAATAAAGTCAGGTCCTGCTATTAGACACCAATCTGCATCAGATTTAGGTCTGCATGCCTGCCAGGACTGAAGACACTCATGCCAAAGCCATGCCAACTGAAGTTACTGAAGCCTCTGCTCAAAACATTTGTTTGGACTCAGCAGGATTTGGTTTCTACCTCGACAAGACGGGCTGTAGAGTTACTGTACAGTAAAGCACTATGGCAGAGCAGGAAACCTAAAATAAGCTATGTCAAATGACCAATGCAAATCAATGAGCCTGTAGTGTAGTATTCAAGCTTTATACATTTTAATGTAAAAATATAATTATTACATGTGCTCCAATGTATGCCTTGTTGAGTGCCACTACCATCAGTTTCATGGTACTTGAAAGGCCAAATGTTTTGAATCAAAATCAGTAAACGTGGTTTTTCAACAAGTAAGAATGTAAGCAGACACACCTCAAATAAAAAGAAACGTTAAAGCTTAACAGCAGCTTAAGCAGCCACTACCTGCGGCACCAGGTACATGTTGTCACAGTTAGGTCCTTTTTCAACACAGTGCTGGTGTTGAACATTTGCAAGCCAGAAAGAAACCTACAAGTGCTGCACAGAGAATGGACACAATTTAGTACGTCAACACTTGAATCAGACAGAACCACAAACACCATAGCTTGGGACAAAACACCAGATCATGAAATTGCCCTTTCCACATAAATCTGTGTGTTTGTGTCCGACAGGCTGTAATGTGTCTGCAGGCTCTTTGTGGTGACTGAGTGATGGGAGACATATTGAGAAACGACACTACAAAGGGGTCACTGGGGTAATGTTGTAAATGTTAAAAAAATAAAAAATAAAAAGTCCTTTCTTTTATTCATCTCTAACCCCAAACATCTGGGGACTGAACACTATCAACCAACTGTATCTGCCTTCTGGTTCCAGTTGGCTGGACACGAGATTACAGACAAGGAAGTAAGTTCTGATCCAACATGTGGTTTGCACCTAGCCCTCTCCACCCGCTTTTGTTCACACAAAGCTAACCACAAGCTGTGACCTGCTCCACACCCAGAACCAGGCCGATGACCCAGTCTGTGTATACGGAGGAATGTTAAACCGAGCATGCCACAGCATGTGGGCCTCTGCCTGGTTAAAGCTGGCTAATGGGCCCCAGATCATGGCTCACCAAGTACTAAGGCCCAAGATCACATTTCATTGGATGCAGATGCCTGCTTATGGATCTGGCATTATATTGGCAATGACATCATGAGCTCAACCTGCTGGAAGAGCATGGGGGCCTGAGTGGCATGGCTGGTGCTGTGCTTTTGATCTGGTTTGAGGGCTTGATGATGTGACATAAGTGTGGCAAAGCAAACTGAATTTGCATGTTTCCTTTCATAAACAGGGTAGAAAAGAACAATTGTGAGTTCTCCATCACACTTTTAACAATCTAGTTATCACATTTGTAAATGAGCATTTTTTGACCCAATGATTGAAGCCAGGTTTAATTATAGAGTGCAGCAAGCATCCAGAAAAGTACACAGTGCACACAAAAAACAAAAAACCCACAAAAAACACCTTCCTGGTATTGGAGGACAGGTCACCTTCTTGGAATCAAGAATGTATAAAGCTATTTTATGTAAATCTGCTCATCAGATGAAACAGTGTGCAAGTTAGAGGAAAAGATTTGGACCTCTCCTGCTAGTGCAATATTGTATTGTATGTATGTATGTATTGCCCCTTCAACCTGAAGGGGGAACAAGAGTTTAAGATTAGGGGTGCAGTCTACCATTCATTTATCTTTTATCTGCCAGTGCTTTTGGAAATTTAGTTTTTTTTAATCATTGACTAAGCCGTAAGACTGATGTTTGTGGATTGTTTACTTTCTTGTAAAGGGCGTAAAAGTATTTGAGCAATCACTTAATTTTATAAATTTTAGTCTGGGTCTCAGTTAAATGAAATTAGGAATTATCCTCTTTTAATCCTGACCATAATCAAAGTTCCTGGTTATCTGGTGGGCAGTTTGAGATTTCTTAAGTGGGGTTTCAACATGCCAAAAAACTTCCTTAGGCCCCATTGCTAGCACGGCGAAGAGTTTTTGAAGCTGTATAATCAAAAACAGTCTGTGTAATGATGCCTTCCCAAATTCCCAAAGTGTGCAGTTGAGACATATGAAAAGACAGATCAGAGCCTCTCACTGCCAGAGATCTACTAACACTCAAACAGAAGGTCAAGAAGGTTAGTCAGCAATTTCTACTTCTGAAGAAAGTATTTGGGTAGCAGTAAGGTGAGTGGATGGGTGATGCTGAGAGGTATGGAGACACTCAACACAGGCACACCTCCTTTAAACATCACAGAACTCTCCCAACAGCTGTTCTGCATGCTGTGCTTTAGCGATACCTATCTCATAGAGTCAAAGGTTACAGTGAACTATTCCTGACATATGGGAGTCTCATATCACGGCTAGATACGGCTGACTGGAAGGATGGATGGATGGTTGGATCTATAGATGGATTGGACGTGACAGGAGCGCTCGATGATAAGTTCAAGGAGCTACAGAGGTATAAGCAGGCAACTGTGTCCCAAATCTTTCACTCAGCCATTGTTCAAAGAATGTTGTTCACACTAGGATCAAAAATGTTTTTTATGGGCCTCACTTTATAGTCCAAGTGTTAGTCCTCTGGAGAGCATGAATGAGTTCAGATGATTTAGGTAGTCATTTAGAGTAAACTTTTTAGCCAATAGTGGTGGTGGAGGAAAAGCCAACACCATTAGGGTTTCGAATGTGACCAGTAGTTTCTGATATAAAGGAAGCAAAGCCGATCATTTGACCAAAGGGTAGCTCTCCATCATCTGTGGAACAACAACATGCACATAAAATGTGTATCTGTGTAGAGCAACAATAACAACTGAACCTTTATAAAATGTATAATATATTTAACAAACATAAATGACACAGAATCAGCAATGCCTTGCATGCTGTGATTACAATGTGTTGCCAAATTAAGACCAATATTTATAAGTGACCTTAAGTAATTTCAATCCTCTGTACATTCTGCCTGTGTGGTTCATCTTGGCAGGCTGCTTGGTGTGTAAGGATCCCAATTCGTTCAGATTCAGTACCCCTTCCTGACCTAGCTGCCTCCCAGGGCTGTGCTTGCTTTCCGGCTCTCCCTGCTGAGAGGAACAGTGGCCCCTGATCCGCGGCCCAACTGCTCTCTGACAGCAGCCATATCGGTAAACCACCCTACTTGTCCTAAAAAAACGACCCAGTCCCATTAACCATACTTTATGGGTGTGACTGTTTGTCATCACCGTTCTTATCTGTGCCACCACAATCTGACAAAACTCTGTGGGAAACACTGCACACTATTTATTGATTGGTTTTAGGTATTATTTTATTTGGAGATGCATACTTTTAAAGTGAACATATCATAAGTCTACATGTCTTGCTTATGTCATGTTTAAATCCTATCTAACAATAGGTTTTAATATTAATTAAAATAGATTTTAGTAGAATTGCCTATTGTTAGGATTAGGAACAGAAACCCTGACAGTCCCTGTATTAAGATTTGCCTCAATAAGGGTGCTTAATGAAATTCAACTGGAGAATTAGTGCCAATTGTTGCACCCAACAACTACACATATAGACGCACACATGAATTGACATTTGAGCCAAATTCTTGAGCAATTCTTGGTTAAAATATGGATATACTTCTGTCTGCAACAAAGGTAAATGGGACCTCTACAGACTTGTGTCAGGTGGGATTGAAGGTCTGTAAAGAGAAACTATTCATGACCAGGCAGATTGGTGAATACTGCCCTCAGCACTTGACAGACTTCAAAGTCAGGTCAGAGCTGGCTTGACAATTATGGCAGTACAGTAGAACAGATAAATCACCTGCAGGGGATTAAAGGATGGGGTTAAATGTCATTGTGTCAATGAATGCACTTCATCAAACCTGAGTGAAAAGGAATGCTTCCTATACAGAATGTGTGATCCACTGCAGTCATTACAGGTTTAAATATAATAGTGAATTACTTATACAGATTATGGTGGAGGTTATTTGATAGGTTATCTTGTTTCCCCTTTCTCTCTGCTCTTTTTTATGCCCATAATCAAGGCTACCTGTAAAATACTACATTCAATTAATCTTTATTAAAAAAAACCCAAAAAAAACAGTGCAGTTTAACATACTGCCTTTTAAATTCTGAGGAAAGTGCCTTTACCAAAAACAGCTTGGTCTTTAACTGCTACTCACAGTAGCTAGCTATAAAATAAGTTGGAACATAAAGTGCTTTTGCATCGTAAAAAATAATACAGTTGAGAATGCATTATCATTTCACAGAAAAGTTGTAGTACCAAAAATATTACGTAGAACACAACTGTTGCTGTTTCACAAATGAAAAACATTATTTCCGTCAGTTGCTTAAGGAATAACAAGTTATGAAAAAGTGCTTCTTATTAAATGAAAAGACAGATTTTTGCCTTTCGCCAAGATGGGGCCAGGGCTAGATCTCCATTTCCTGCATCTTTGTTTTGGTGCTTACTGCGCATCTGTACTTTGAGAACCGGCTGCGTAGTGACATCAGGATGTACCGCGTAGTACAAAATGGAAGCGGACAGTCAGCAGATTTTTATTTTCTTTTTAAATTAATTTTGGGACATTATATATATCGATTCTGAATCCTAGCAAATGAGAATCACTATTCTTATGCAAATAGATTTTTTGGCACACCCCTATTAGAGATGTAATGTTGACTTTACCAAAGCACATGGCAACTTTTCATAGGACATTCCCTTTGGCAGCAGTCTATGAGGAGAGACGGTAAAGCACATGAAATAACTCTTAAAAGACAACAATCCCTGTTCAATTTGACAGTTTGACAGAATCTTTGTTTGGCACACATCCTAACAAAGCAAGAAAAGCCATTCATCAATGGTGGAGTTGTAAAAGACGAGATGACCATGGTGGGGTAAAAGTTATTCAAGAATCATATCATTATCAGAGCGAAATTATGTCTGCTATTGCTGATATACAGCCTGGTGTAAATACTGCAGTAAGGAGAGTGTCTGCGCTGTCTGTGGATGCTGCAGTGAACAGGTGTCAATGCTTTATAATACAGTGACTCAGTGGACTCCAGTGATACGACTCAGCTGGCTCTCTTCGTTTGAAAGATGTTTAAGGTTTTTTCTATAAAAGAGCTTTTTACCGTACTTCTATTGAGAACCACTACCTGAGCAGTTGATATTTACAACAACATGAAAGACAACTTGAAAAGCTGGTGTCTGAAACTACAAAAGACTAACTGAGTATTGGATGGGACGTCACACTTGATTTATAGCCCACGACAAATCTATCATTATCGTTGTATCATTCATTAACAGGTCATATATGGGAAAGTCATGGGATTTAATCATGTGATGGCTAAGGGTTGTGGTTGGGTTTTGTAAAGATAATTAGCATACGATGTGTTAAATTGTAGCCAAATATGTATGTGACTTTGACCTTTAAAAATATATATCTCCAAGCTTTCCTGATAGGGGTGCAACAGATCACACAACTCACATTTCTGATTAAGTCACAGGTTGATCAGATCAGCAAAAAAACTTTTAAATTTGTGAAATTATGTGAAAATAAAAAGTGGTAATAAAAATTTGGATCAGAATCTCAAATCGTTAACCCTGGTGTCAGAATTATTTCTTGCCAATAAACAAACAAGAAATGGATAGAAAATTGCACTTTGTTTATCAATTTACTTTCCTTAGTTAGTTTGCAGAGAAGTAAGATGCTTGCCTGTAAATTAATCTTAACCCGATGAAGGCAGATTATTTATTGACACAACTAAAGAAATTATTAAGTGGCTACATTTATATAGTGCTTTAATCCGAAGTGCTTCACCATTTATCTCTCTTTCACCTATCCCCACACTTACACACTCACAGTGATGCCAGAAAGCATGATGGTGCCCGAGCATTGGGAGCGATTTGAGTTCAATGTCTGGCCCTGTGACATGTGGACAAGAGCAGATAGGAATCAAACTGCCAGGCCTTTAAAAAGTGGACAACAGGCTCTACCTCCTGAGCTCTACAGCATATCATTGTTCGAAACAATTTTAAAATCACTAGATGACTGTCTGAGCCATCATGCATTAAGTGTTATCTATTATGTGTTATTGGCCTGTTGTCCAACATATGCATCAATATGGATTTGTTTTTTACAAAGTTAAAAGTTAATTGTCATAGTTATATCAATGCACAATCCTTGTTGGAAAAGATCCATGTGAAAGATCTATGAAAATCAGTATCAATTTGAAAAATCCCCCGTGAACCAGCCCCTAAAACTCATGTACAGGATGTTCAGTTTCATATTCAGGTATTGATTCATTTTATCTGCAGAAATGAAAAGTTCCCAGAGGAGCTCTGTTACATTCAGAACAGGCAGGACGTAACTGAGAAAACCTTATCACAACAAAGTAAATGTGAGTAAATTATCACAGCAGTATTACATAACCATCAGTGTATACAGTGATATCCAGTGAAAGTTTACACGAGGCTTTCACACTCTGCCATCTACAGTAACTCTGTGAAAACACACAGTGAAAACATTCAACAGGGTTCAGTTCAATCAACAAGCTCACCAGCCTAATCCAAACTCTCAGCTGGTTCCCTGCTCCCTGACATCGCTGTCTGGCTCTGCAGTGTGCCTCTAACATGCAGAAGATAGCAATTTGGAAAAGTGATGAAACCCAAACTGGAAAATAAACTATGTGTGATGCTGTGGAATCCAGATATGACATCCTCGGCGCCTGGCAGAGCTCCAACCTCAGATCAATTTCAACAAGTCATGCATGGATGAAACAACTCCAGTCCAACTCAGAGACACAATGTAGAGCTAGAACACGCACACAGCTGTCACTGTATCAACAGCCCTAATAAAAAAATGGGGATCCAGACACTAAAACAGTGATGAGACAACAGAGCTGGCTGTAGAAAATGATGTTGTGATTTAAGCCTGCTAGGCAGAATGAAAGCATTCCATGTGATCGAATAACTCTGGATGAGTTTTGGCTTCAGCGTCCACACATGTTTTATGCAGAAAGACATTTTGTGTGCATGATGTAGTCAGCAAGTCAAAACATCTCTTTTGGGTCGTGTAAAAGGAAAGTTATCAATAAAACTGCGTGTGTTCCTTTATGGATGTCAGACTTTAATTCACTAAAGGATTGTATCTTGGCTCAAACTGATTTAAAGGCTTGGCAACACTGGCAATGCGGTTTTTGAATTAAGGTGCATACTGCAAAGAAAGACAGCAGCAATAATATAAATCGAAGGCTGTTTATGGTTGCAAACTGAGTAAAGCATTTTACAGCACATTAATGAAACACGTCAGATTTGGTTTGAATGGGTTTTAAATTTATGAGTGGATTTAAATGTTGAATAAATATCAACAGGCAAATTATCTGAAGAACAATTGGGCTTTAATTCTTAATTGATGTTTTTTTTTTAACCGTGGGTAGCTGTTATAGCAATTGAAAGAAAAGCTGTTAAATGAAATTGGCCTGAAGTGAAAAAGTCCTATTTAATTGTGGCATGAACGCCGTCTTCGGCTTTCCAATAAAAGTGGTACACTCAGTCTGCACGTGATGCGGGTTCACACTCACACCAGAGAGCAATGAAATGGATTTTCTTCAAAGTTGGACTCCAAAGTTGGACTGACTGAGGGGCAGCTGATGAGAAGGGGGAGATTTTTATATGGACTCTGAACAAATGATGTAATGAGCTCCAGCTGATATAATCAGACTCATATATCAGCCTGCTGTTATGACTGGGTGTTAGAGAGACTTCACAGGTGATCAAGCCTTTGTTATTAGTGCAGCAGCACACCTGGCATGACTGGGGAAATCACCGTACGGGACGGTGAGAACGAGTGCAACAGATATATTGAACTGTCACTGATAGTTAGTCACAGGTGTTTCCAATAACATTAATATGACACTGTTCAATCCAAGCATTTTATTGAGAGTGATGTTGATCCACCCATCACACTACCAGCTCAGGCATAATTAATTTCATTGTTTACACCTGTGCACTTCCTATTTAATGGCTTACAGGGTAGAACAAGAGAACAATAGTGGTATTGGATGCCATTTTTTAACATTTTATGTACTAATTCATACCAAGTTTTTGCAACTTTTTTTTTTTTTTTTTTTTACAAGTGTGTTAATATGAATGCACCTCACACACAGCTAAAAGCATTCAATAAAAAAAAAAAAAAACGGGTTAGGTTTAACTGTGTAGTGCTAACCTAGCATAATTGGCTAATGAAGATAACTGAAGCTTGCTGAAATTAATGTGGTTGTAAGTAACTCTACTTACAAGCAAAGCTTAGGGGGGCTGGGGGCTTTAGTTTCAGCCTTTGTTGGGGTAAAAATGTTAAGTGTGTCGTAAAACACTCAAAGGAATTTAATAATACCATGAATTAGCCCCGTTCCCACACTGAAAGCAGAGGTGCAACATTAGCAGGAACAGTTTCTAATGTGTCAGACTTTCTAAGAAAATAACGCAGAAGCGTGTTTGTTTTGAACTAGTGTGCAACAACGTCGTACATTAAGAAGCTCCACAGGTGTAACAACACTTACCTGTCTGCAGCATGCCCGACCCGGACTCGCCTCCAAAATCCACCAGTTCATCATCAGGTGAGATGGTACTTGTCGTCATAAGCCCCACAAGGCAAAGTGTCCATTTAAACAACCAATGGAACATCTTCCTGTTTTAATCACTTCTGTAATTAAGATAAAAGACATGCAGAACAAGAAAGCCAGAATGTGTTCTAAACGTAAAAAAAAAAAAAAAAAGCTCGAATGTGTCTCTTCTTAGTCAAAAGTAAAAAACATTGCTAAACGGCATCTTTTTTTCTTAAATTTAGCACAAGCGACAAACTTCTCATCCTCTTCACCTCTCCTCCTTCTGCTCTGCCAGCAGCAGCCTCTCTCCTCCTGCAGCTGCATCACATCACCGGGGAGCTACCACAAGCCCCGCCCCTTTCATATATTGTGGACCAATTAAAATCCTGCAGGGCCTCCGCCCATTCTGTTTAATAGCATGCCTGCAACTTATTTGTTGAAGGTTTTAATATGATAGATTCATCAATTTCCCAAGTCTTGTAGCAACATTTCATCATCTTTCATCACAGAAGCACGAGACAACTTATGCTGCAACTAAATCACCAACAATGAGTCACATGATTCTAATCTCACACAAGTCCACTCATAATTACATCCTCTCTACTCACACTTGCTCTTCTATTTGTATCTAAAGGGTGGAGTACAGGAGACTGTGTGACACACAGCTATGGTGACAGAAAAAAAAATTAAGTTTTTCTCTCTTGACCTGCACTCATTTACAACGTTAAAGGCTCTGAAAATCACATGACACGAGTCAGCCTCCGAACACTTTGCTCATAGAAACTGAAGACAAACTGCCAACTTTGATTGCAAAAAACTGTGTGAGAAACACCTGGATCTCAGAGCCAACCAATGTTTTAAGGGTAGCCTTAAAAAAAGGCGTGGCTTCTCTATGATTGACATGTTGCTATTGTGGGCCTTAGTCTTGACGAATCAAATACCTAATTCATGAGCCAATATGTGATGTCACAGTGACTACATCCACTAGTATTACAGTTGTATGATATCAACTTCATATCAGTTATAAGCACCTTAAATTTAATATTCAGAGATACATGCTGCAATTTCATAATCATACCTCTTTATTCAAGGACTTATATTCATATAAAATCTATAGGTACAGTCGAAATGACTGCGGGAGACAGTCAAGTAACAGATCAGGCAGCGAAGGATTCAGCCACTCCAAAACCTCTTTTCTTATAAAGAGCTGTGTTTCCACTTTGGTGGTTTTCTGATAAAATGTTATTCAAGCTCTTTTTTTTTTGTCTTTACCTGATACAGATACATTGTGTGTTTAGATAATCAGAAAATACAACCAGGAAACAATTTTTACAAATCATGGACTTAATGAAGTCAAACAATGCCTCTTTTTTTGCACATGCACATTTTCATTTCAGAACATGCAAACAGGACATGTCCAGAGGGGGCAGTCATAGTAAAACTGTAAGAGGAAAACCTGGCAACCCTGTTGATGGAGGGCTCATTGGAGGTCTGAAAATGTTTTTAAAAATCTACTGTATAGATGAACACAAATCTCTGCTCCAATATGGCAACTTACAGCAATGTTTACAGACAGTCAGACCACAAGCAATCTATTACATTACCTTTACAAAGAACAGAGCCACGGATAGACTTCATTGCTTTAAAGTCTAAAATGTCTCTTTTTAGATCATCCATCAAATAGATTGCACAAATATAAGACAAAGGGAAGTGAAATTAAAACACAAGAGAATCATTGGACTTGGATCAAATTATATTTGAAAATAATTTACATGCTCCTAAACTTGCTAGCAATACAAAGAGCACCAATAGATTTTGACAACTAGCAGTTATTTTGATCTAATTTGTATTTTGATACAAAATACATAATAATGAATAATATATGTATATGATTAGGAATTGGCGGTCTTGTATATATATGTATACATATATACATGTATATATGTAATACATATATATATGCATTTTACAGATGTCAATATATTTTTTTTATATATACCCTTTTTGTGTTTGTTTTGTCAGTCCGCTGCATTTTAAATGTTTAAGGTAACTTTTGCCGACTTTCAACCGACTTTGTGTAATGGGGAGGGGTATTACTGTTTATGCAGATACATGGTGTGGCTCTCTATGTTGCCCATGTTCCCCCATCATTCACCTGCCAAGGTCGAAGCCTGGAGATGCTAAACACAATGCCAGAGATGCTGGAATGATGCAAAGCCGATTGAATATCAGCCATGTTTCATGTTGAGCTTTTATATTTATCTTTTTTCAATGAATTCTAAAGCTACAACCAACAATGAATAGATCTATTCACAAATATTGTATTAAAGCATGACATAAAGTTGTTTCATTCTCTGTGCTGTACAGCTCAGTTGATTCTGAAGATATCAGTAAGCCATGTTTCTTCATACCCATGACCACAAACTGTAGTCTATTTTGACCAATCCCAGTGATTGTTTCCCAATAAAATATCACTGCAGACAATTCCATCCCAATCTTATGCACCCTTTACCACTTTACTCATTTGAGAATTGTTTGCAAAAAACTAAAGTCAGACAATCTGTTTTAAGTGCAGTTTTAAAAAATTCTGAAATTTTTGAGCAGTCTATAAGATTAACATTGTCAATGGAAACCAATGGGGATTGGGGTTTCATGGCACACAGCAGGTAGATGTTAAAGCACCATGAGTTTTAATCCACAGCTTCAAATAGTCCTCACTATTAATTCCTGTGAAGGTAAAAAAAAGAAGTAGATATGTTAGATTAGCTATGTAAAGACTAGTCCAACTTGTTGTATTAGCCTGGTGGTCTAACAACCAGAAAAAAAAGTTGAAAGTAAGTGAAGTACAGCCCAGGACTGGCATCTTCTATCTCAGAGTACGGATTAAACCTGGTCTGCTCTTAAGGACATGCTACAGGTCTGTATTGACAGAATACCAAAGATGTACCAACAAGCCACATGTACCATTGTTTATGTTTTCTGAGCTCATTAGGTGGTGCTTTTTGCTCAACAAATGGTTTAAAACACACAAAATAACCATCTTGAGCCTTTTTCTTTAAACCAAGCATGGCTCATGAGGCTTCAATGGTATATCACCACAGAATACCTCATAATCAAACCACTGTTTTAGGTTTTGCAAGCAAGTTTAAAAACCACTGAAACTTATTGAAAAATACAACTTGGCCCAAGTCTGCAGACAAAAGAGTTTTATATTTTGGGTAGGCTTCTATCTGGGTAGGCGTCATGCAGTCAACTTGCCAACCTCAAAAATGCCCTGTGATTCACATATATCAGCTTTGTTAGCAGTTGTGCCTCAGTGTGTGTTATCTGTACATCATAATATACATTTACAAATTACAACTCTTCATACATAAAATTTGGTCGCAGTCACACTAAAGCCTGAACCTGGAGATTCCAGAGGGTAAAGCTACAGGGCAGATGAAGTGTCGTCTTGTTGCATAGCCCTATTTGAAGTCAACAGTCAGCAGCAACAACACAACTCTTTATTGTACCTGTGAATACACAACAGGTAACCTCTCCTACAAACCCTCACACAATACTGCTCTCAGAGGAAGGAGATAAGAAGAAAGGAAACCCATTAAGTTTGGGTAAATATGGCAGAGATGATATATGTTTGTATGCTTGAGGAGGCAAGTGTTTCTGAATATCGGACATTTTGTTGACTAGAAATCAAAAAATGGCACTTTTCTGCATTCAGACACCATTTCTACCAACTGGCTGGCAGTATATTGAAAGAGAAAGGCAAATGCTTACCACACACCCTTAAGCAAAAGTACAGACACTATTTTTTGACAAGTTCAAGACCCTGGCATGCACTACATTGCTTACTTTGGGTCTGTAATTCGGACTTACCTATCACAAGATTCAGTACAAAAAGTGTTTTTTTTTTTTTTCTTTTTTGCATTCTGTCTAGATTCAAACTTTGTTCTCTACACTTCTCCTCAGCCGTGTACATACTTACACCATCTACTGTATATTCAAGTCCATCTGACCAGGCTGCATCTTAATACATCTTGGAAAACGAGGCACTTAGTATTCAGCCACATAACGTCAGAAAAGAGTTATCTAGTCCCTATGTGCACTCAAAAAATTTACATCTGGTACAATTTACAAAAATGTGATCATGAAAACTGGGATCTCGTCCTATTCTGACCCCTCCTATTGTTTAATCTTTATCACATTACTCACTGTGTCCCTTAGGTATCACAGGGCAGAAGTTGAAATCCTACATAAATTAGTTTCTAATGTCGGATGTGGTCGGAATTTGGTATTAAACCTGAAGTAAAAGCTGAGGAAAAAAAGATAATTTGCTGGAAGCATCAATATGATCAACTCTTCTCTCACCTACATTGCAACCATAAACAAACATACAAAAATAAAACAGTGTTGTGAGCAGCCATATCAATACCAGGAATGAGGCGTTCAGATCAGTCTGAAAAACACTTGATAGTTTCACTCAGAGTATGAGGAGGTTTTGGCTTTTGACTTCTGCTCCATCACTGATTTTACTGGCCAAGGCAAAATACTTAAGGGTCTTCACAGGTGCTATATTTTCAGTGCAAGTAAAGGGGGTAGAAAAAGTCATCAGTGTACTTTTTCCTTAAAAGTTTCTTGTATAAAAAAGGAGAGTAACACTACAAAGCTGGAATGATTTCTGATCCCCTTTGATAGCACTTTCCACTGGCTTTTTCCTCCGTATCTCTCCTTGTGGCTTCCTATCAGCTCATTGACCTGACATTTACAACCTCAGCCCACAGCTTCCTTCCATGTTAGCACCAGTCCTCTTCCTCCCTCTCCCTGAGACTTCCTGTTCCTCGGCTCCCTGGCCCGGATGCAGAGTTGACCCCGAGGGTGAAATGGTACCCGTTAGGCACCACCCCGGCCCGACCCTGTGTGGCGGCCGCTGTGACGGGCGCAGCAGCCGTCCCGTGTGAAGCTGAGGCTGTGGTGGAGGCGGCGGTTCTGGCAGAGCGTGCCCCTCCGAGGCTGCTCACAGTGTCCTGGAAGTCTTCTTCAAGAAGGGCCTGCGGCTGTCGGTTTAAATTGGAGTCCGAACCGATGCGGGTGACCGGTATTGGGGACTCGTCCGGGCCCCAGTATAAGCGGTCGTGCTCTGAAAGGCCACGGCTGAAGCGAGTCTGGTGTCCCATCCCAGCGGTGCTGGCAACAGGCGGGAGAGGCGAGGAGTTGGCGGTCTTGTAGGCCACAGCAGGACGAGGGGTGAGGGGTGTCTGTGGGAGCTGCCTGCGACCACGGCCCGGAGTGCTTGAACCAGACGGGAGTGTTCCAGCACCAGCTTTGAGCACACTGCTACCATGCTGAGAAGACAATAAACAACAAACTATGAGTGTCACAGTGCTCAGGTATTATAAATAACCCTTTAAGCATAGCATGCTTCGTTCAACACCAACTGGAAACATCCAATGGTTAACCTTCTCACCTTGTTGCAGTGATGTATGGTCCTTACACTGTTACATCACTATTGGGTGTGGTCGTTTTACAGATGCAACAGACCTTAAACCTCTCTCTCAGACAGGACGGTGATAAGTTATTCCTTAAAGTTTTGAATTGTAGGTTTGAATTGAACACTCTCATGTAGACTTTGTAGTTGTTCTAAATTATATAATCTCCCCTTTAATTTTACAGATTGGTTTGGTTTAGGGTTGGTCATACAACAATAGATGATATGCAGTACTCACAAAAATACACACATAAAAAAGCAAATAAAGTATCAATAAAATATGGGATATGCACTATATGCAGAGATACAAATATAAACTTGAAAAAAAAAGATAAATACAGGAACATAAAAAGAGAAATTGTTATGCATGTTTTAAGATCTTGTTACTGATGAGGCAGCAAAAGGAGCATTGAATAAAAGGGCAACATGTCCTGAGCTGTTCATCCAGTAGAGGTGTAAAGACCTAAAAGTCAGCACTCTAACATCACAGCCATTATTTGTTTGAAATCCAATGTGCTGCAGTAAAGAGCCAACAGAATGAAAATCCAACAGGCCTCAGGGAGTGACCGACAAGCTAGCTGCTCATCATGAGGCCATACAGTGCAGGTAACCCACCTGTTTGAGCAGACCGGCCTCCTGACCCTCTCCAGGAGACGTGGACCGACTAGGCCCGGCTGACTTGGTGTGACACTGCTCCCTGCTGCCGTAACGCTCGCAGGAGTAGTAGCGCTGCTTCTCTCCTGCTGAGGAGTGGTGCCTCCTCTCGTGCGGCCGGCTGCGGTCCCGCTCCCTCGCTCGCTCTCTGGACAGACCTTCAGCTGAAGGGTCAGTGAACGAATCTGCAGGGTGCAACACAAAGAGCAGGTAGGGACAGACATGCTAAAGGACCTCTCCTACATGTCAGCAAGAAATAGACTTGTTTAACCTTTTTTAGTGTTTTGTGAGCTTTTCAGTATAAGTCTTTTTTTTTGTAAGTTGTGTTGTGTCTTTTGGACATCATTCTCTGTCTCTTTGTGGCTGTTTTGCCCCTTTCATAGTTGTTATGAATCTCTGTGTGTTTCAACACTGGGGCATACACTGAAGGGTTTTAAGTGAAGATCAACTATGGCTGTAAAATAAACCTAGAATAATAATTCCTGAGGCAGAAACTCTGTTTTCAATTACATCTTTCATAAAGATTCTGCATACAACACCATAACAGACTCCATCAATCCAAACTGAAGAATGAAAAAGGCCTAGATAAGAATGTCTGCACTTGGATAAGGTGCCAGTATTTGAATTTATTGGACTATAGTCTTCGAACATGTTATTTTTTCTGTATTTACAATGCAAAGAAATATTTAAACCTGCACCCAAATGCCAACACAGTCAATTGAAACAATTAAAAACAGGAGTAGATTTTAAAAAATAATTGATAATAGACAACGAAAGACATCTTTTGAAGTTACTGTCTCAACCTCAGTGAAACGCTGTTCACTGACTGTTCCACTTACAGTTTATTCTTGTAGTTGTAGTTTTAGCATTGACCCTTACATGAGTAAATAAAGGTATCATGGTTTGGGTTGAATAGAAATGTGAAGGCAAAAAGCCCACTCCTTAGTTTTACTTCATGTTGTGTCTATATTTAGCTTGTTCATCATTTTGCAGTCTAAGTGACTCAGGCCACATTGGGATCCATTCTTTAGTTGTACTATATGTGTCATGCTTTTGTTCTGTGAAATACTATTCCATGATATTTCATTACAACTCTAATTAAAGGCAAATGGCTCTTCTGTGTGAGTGTGTGTTTCTATCTATTACATGGGTGTGTGCCATAGAGCAAAGCACTGTGATGAAATTACTCCCTCTCTGCTGGAATAACTCCAGTTTTCAGATTAAAACCGCGATGACAGAAACACAGAAGCCTATTCATCATTCTGATGTGTCAGATGTGCCTTGAGAATGACAAGCTTTGAGGAGTGAAACTCTCCTTGCCGTTTCTCCCAGTTTAATGGATGTAGAGGGGGCTGCTGGATGTTCTGCTATCTTACCGAGAGGTACCCATAAATCCCTGTGCAGGGCCTGTCCACTGTGGCCTTTTATCTCAGCAATAAAGCCCAGCTGCTGCCCTCCAGTGTTAACACAAAAAACACCCTGCCACCAGCTCTCAGACTCTAATCGCTCTAGCAGACGACCCCTGATGGCCCTCTATACACAAACATAATCCCTGATATGTTGCATTAATCGGCCTAAAACTCCGTCAACTTTCCATACGCATTGCTGTCTATTGTTTTCGTCAAAATTGTGATCCTGTTTCTTTAATTTACTGCTCTGTAAATCATTCTTTGTGGTGCATTCATGCACACTGTGACAATGTTACACCTATGATTTAAGAGCTGGTTCAAGAAAGTTGAACCAGAGGAAACAATACAGCACCAAGAAGATTATATGAGGTTACTGACATCTTAAAAAGGGTTACTGTTGGTTTTCAGCTGACACTGACTCTAAATCTGCTGGTGTTTGCATCCATTAATGCACCACCACGCGTACTTGATGTGGATGTTTGTGTTGGGAACTGGTTTAAGGTCTGACTGGACTGGACATCAGTCTGTACTGATGGTCTACAAACAATCTCCTTCAGAAAATATCAGAACCAATCAGCTTTGATTTGGATGACAATTTAGCCTTTAGTGCAAAGGTCCTATATTTCTGGGTTTCCAGTGTAGCCAGTGGATATCTGGATACTGGATATCAGGACAGAGGCTTCCTCTTTCATGTGCCAGCAATTGTTTACAATCTGATAAGCATCTTTAGTGACTGATTAGAATGGTTTCCAACAAGCTAGTTTAGCTAAGTTAGATAAAATTGAATTGTCAATTGTCATTGTCAAAATATATCAAGACTGCTTTTTCAGAATCTAAGTATAGTGTTATTAAGTTATTTCCAGTTCATGTTTATTCTCAAGAACCCAAAGTTCTCGTTTGTGTGTCTGACTTACACTTACATCAAGGTAAAATTTGGTTTCCTATATTGGAATATAGAATTTAATGTCTTGAGAACAGGAAAATGATTGTAACGTCAGTAACCATGGCTTTATAGCAACGACAACAAAACTGCATTCCATCACTGTTTACTGATAGAGCTATCTCAGTATGTTACTTCTCTCCAGAGCAGGTCTAGTTTCACTCTAGTTAGCCCTTTGGTAAATCCTAAACTTTGGAGGACTGTCTTCCCACTGTCTAATTTCAGCTTGAAACATCAAGTATGTTTAGCCTTAACTCAGATCTCTGATCTCTGATGCTGAAGTTGCTTTGTTCTGTCTGTCTGGTTACATATTTCTCCTTTTCATCTCTCATCAGTATCTTTTTTAATTTTTTTTTTTGCTTGTGAAAGATACTATATCTTTGAAGGTATATAAATAGTTCCAATTGCTCTGTGATGAAAACAAATATTAAAATGTGATATTGCAACAAATGATCAAACTCAGGTATAAAACACGGAAATTCATTTCATTTCCTTCTTCCTTAAGATGATCTTAAAGTTCAGCTTGCATGGGGGACGTGACCTCATTTATGTCAAACAGCCATTATGAAAAGTGGAATTACTGTTCAATTTCCACTTGTCCTTAACACTATTTTTCACTTTTGCATTTGTAAAGTATGCGGCGCGCAGTTTATATTATAAATGTAACTGTAAAGGTCAGAGGGAACAAAGGCAGCAACTGATACTGAATGTACTGAATGAAAAAGAAGAAAAAAAAATCCAAGCAAAGCAGATTTTCCTCTGAGAGCTCACAACTCTCCCTGCTAATCAGATGGAAAGCCTGACATGTAAAATCCCTGGTTGAAGCGCAGCAGAAACCCCTTCACCTCTATAACCCGATCATGGAACTTTAATCCTATAAAGAATTTCTGCTGCTACGTTGAGACATCCAAGTAATCTACAAGGAAAGCCTGGCCTGCCATCGCTGTCTCTCTGTGAAACTCATGCCAAGCCTGGATATTCCCCTCCCTGTGTTATATGAATTAATATTGCTTGAATTCATCTCTCAACAAACCAGAATTTTCCCCCTAAATGGCTTTTTTTAAAAAAAAAAAAAAACTTTTATAAAATAAATATCTGCATGATGAATTATTTAAATTTTATACATTTTCCTCAACATTTTATTAGTGTGTTAGGTGAGTCCTGGAGGGTGTAATAAAGCATATGAAGCGAGACTGTGCAATCGTTACTGAAAAGTGGCCACAAGTGGTAATTACAGGATAAAGGCACATTAATTCCCCTTCATGCTCTTCAATCAATAATTACCTCAGCCTCAGAGGTTGTGTTTTACTTCGGTTTTATGTGTTTGTCTGTCCTTCAGCAGGATTACAGCTGTAAAAACAGCTGGTGTTTCTCATAAAACTGTTGGTAGATGAAGGATGGGCCAATGAAGAATTAGTTCAATTATGTAATGGATCGGAATCAAGGGTCAGATACATTAAATGTTTTTCAGTTTTGTATATATTGAGAGATAGGGCAATTGTGCTGCAATCATATATTGTTGGGATAATAAGCCTAGTGAGCGGGAATGGAATTAGGAAACAGCAAACACTTCTTTGGTCAAAAACACATCATTTACTTGGCTCAGTTTTCATGTAGAGAACTTCTGAGGAAGATGACCAGATGTGGATGAAAGCATCCAGAAAAAAAGTCATTCAGTGTTGGTCTCAGATTTCTTTTGACCTCTCCATACAGATTTGATGTAACCTTCCTTACATACTCTTTCTTACATTATTTTTCACCATCTCACCTTTAACTGGCACTTTTTTAAATACATAATTGTATTTTGCCTTCTTCTGCAGGGGTATAATGGACATCCAAAGGAAGAATTTGCACCAACTTCTCATGGATAAAAACAAGCAATTTTTTGTATTTTCTTCATTTTTGTCTGATTTTCTTGAATTTTGTTGACAATATGACACATTTGAATAGAAAAGTTTCCACTGTATTGCATTTGTTTGAAACAACTGAAATGTTCCAGTATGTTGAACTGAGTAAGAATACATTTACAAAACTTTTTCAGCCCCTATCCTCTGTGTCATTGCACGAGAGAGCTGAATTCTGAAGGAAAGCACTTTATTGTACCAATTCAAAACCTAAACTCATCAACATTTGTGTCTGTCTCACCAACAGTGCTGGACGGCTGCACTGATGAAGCTCTGTCCAGGGACTTCTGTTTCTTGTCTTTGTCCTTGTCCCTGCGTCTGTGGCAGCGGTGGTGGTGGTGATGGTGGTGGGCTCTGTCCTGGCCCTGGCCTTGCCCCTGCCCCATTGAGGACTGGGCCATGCCTGGTCGCTCCAGGTCGTACTCCCTCAGCCCCGCCTCCTGGTGGCGCTGCGGTGTCAGCGAGGATGCTGAGCGCCTGATTGGACTGAGGTCAACAATGGGCTGAAAGGGTAAGAAGCGTAAGAAAAACATGGACAGAAGTGAGGATAAAGCAGGCAGAGGGGTCGCTGAGGTGGTTTGACCCAAACCACTTTTACTGGGTCACCAAAATATCCACAACATACAAATGACACAACCAGTGGACGGCAATCTTTAGTCTTAAGATCGAAGTTCTACCCGTTCTTCTCCAGGCACAGATGTCAGAAAGGTTTGAGAAGAATGAACACAAATCTGTGACAAAGCTTAAATACTTACTGTTACTTACTGCTAGCAGGCATCTCTGCTAGTGGACAAAGAGGAGGTGGGATGTAGACATTGGCCTTTGTGGCATGTTTTTTTTTTTTTTTGCTTTTTCAAAATGCAATATCTCAACTTATAATTGTTTTATATCTTTCTCACTCATAAAGAAGAACTTAACGGACTGTGAGGTGTCTCCCAGCACCTGAGACATCAGTCAGGGTGAACCACTATAAAGTTCTTTCATTTAAGAGGAGCTGCAGAATCAGGATCATCATAAGCAATCCATTTAAATACTAATTTGAAACATAAATATTATGAATATTATTTATGATTAAAATCTTCAGGGTTTAATACTTTTACTGATGCTTTGAGGCCACTGACTCACCCCACCTCATTCTTATCGGACTGACCGGTACAGCTACGAGGCAACAAGCTGATGTGATAGGGAACTGGAACAGCAGTTAAGTTACAACCCCCCCTGCTGGTTACACTCTGGATAATGTCTGATATTTTTAGCTGATTTCTGAATATTTACTTTGCAAATATACCATTGTTAAAATTTTTGGACCTCTTTTGCTAAAAATTAATCCAGTCAAGGGACTCTGGATACCCACAAGATGACACTGAATGTGTCCATGGACTAATATTTGTATGACTTGCTCTTTTACAGGCAGATTTAAGGTGGTTGTGCTGTTCCTCTTGCTCCTACCCCACCGCTTGACCTGTAGCTACAGCCAGGAACAACAATATCACAACACTGCAGAAAATATCCATATTACCAAGTCATTTGATCTTACATGCAGTCTTAAAGTCTTAGATAAAGGTTAAAATATGCTAATAAAAGAAAAAGGCCCTATATTTGTCTTCATAGTCTCAAAGGGAGGGTTGCTAAAAGATTATCTTAGACCTGTTGATTTTTTTTTTTATGAAAATAAGATTTTAAGACTGAAAGTGACATCCAATGACAGATAAGTTTGGACAGGTTTTTGTAGCGTCATTGAAAAAAAAAGTTATTTCAAAGCAAGAAAGCAGCTGTACTGTCCCTGCCTTGTTCCACGATCACACACCGACTCACAAAAAACACACACTACTACAGTACGACATAATGAAACTCACACACTGTACACACAACCACATTTGACCAAAGTGTAGTGATGTGCTACTGTAGTGATGGCTGCAAAGCAGGACATAATGCTGGACAAACCCCGGATACACATTCAATTACTCCTCCAGGGATGTTCAGTGACAATGTAAATTTGTATGTTGCATGTAATGTATCTATCAGCTATTTCATGGAATGACCAGCGTATACTGTATATGTAGGAGGGTCACTTTGTCCATGATGGTGGTGATGGTGTGAACTCTGCACTGAGATGAGAAGAGCGCATGGATAAAAGAGGGAGAGGACGAGAGGAGGGAAGAGAAGAAGAAAAAGAGAGAGAGGTGGCACAACAGGTGGTACATACTGCCAGGTGGGTCCCAGGGGCGTGGCGAGGGTGGCTCCGCTATCAGACAGCACACACAAGAGGGAGGTGGGCAAAACATTAGCAGTGGGCATCGAATTTATGAAAGACGGAAGACAGAAGAGGAGAAGAGAAGCTTAGGAAGGATGAGGCGGGTGACATTCTGTATTCTAGGACTGTCCGTAAACCGAATGAAAAGGCCAACAATGTGTTGACCCTACTAACAAGCACTGTGTGTCTAAAGACTGAAAGATTTTCTTCCTTTTCTTTTCATTCTCCCTGTCCTGCTGCTACAAATGCTCAATAGAGTACCAAATGTGTTTCATAGGCTAAAATTGTCCCTAAAGAATTCACCATTTTCTCTTATTTGTCTGCTAAAAACAGCTGTTTTGGTTAAACACGTACTCTATTCAAAATAGTAATATTGTTTAGAAATTATACAGTAAAAGTATAATTGAATTTTCAGACCAATTTATCATCTAAATATCAGATATTTTGTTGCCCAAACCTAGCGTTAATCTTTGCTGGAAGAACACAATCATTAGTTTTTCACCTTTTCTTTGTACCTTTACACAACTTATAGTAGGCTAAAGTCATGAAAGTTATCCGGTTCTAGGGTTTGACATAAAAAAAGCTAACATCCACTCAAATAGTATTTTATTTTTATTTTAAAATTAGTGAGAACGCTAACTAAGTGAAAAAAGGTGCACGAAGCAGGTTCTGATCCCTAAAACCAAACAGTTATATCCATAAATTGAATAAAATGTACTTTGTCTAACCAAAGTTTAGCTAGCATTGAAGAAAGCACAAATTAACATTTTTGTGGATTTTACATAGAAATCAATCTAAAAGCAACTAGCATTCGTCAATCAGTACTTTTAAAGTGCTAAATCAACAGAACAAAGGGGCAGGGTACATTTGGAAACACGGAAAGCATCAAGTGATGAACTAGAGCATTTTGGATTTTGGTCTTTTCATTGGATTTGTTTACATTCCCTAAATACAGAATGACACCAACCTTATTCTGTAAAGAAAAAGAGAGAGTGAGAGATCAAAATGCAAAATAAACATAAGGAAAGCACATGTTAAGTGTTGTGGGACAGAGCAGGGTAACAGAGAGAGACAGACAACAGTGAAGCTAAACAGATAAGAACAGACAGGTGAGACAATCCAGGAAGTGATGGACAGAAACATCATCCTGACATGACATCCATATGCAGCAGACAAGAGCAGCTACTGTTACTCACACAGACAGCAGAGAAGTCAAAATTAAACAGAGTGACAATAGGTGAATTCAAACAATACATGGATTATTGAATAACTCAAAATTCAGGTGTTAGATTATAACCTTCTGTAAGTGAGTGTGAATACTGTATAAAATATGAAAAGGTGAAAGATGATCAAACATTTTATAATTATTATATTAGTAAGGTAGACAAAATAAATCATCATCAGTCATCTAGTGGTGTTAATGATCAGCATCAGGTTAGTATGATGAAGAGTAGTAGAGTAGTAGAGCACTCAGTTGATGTCATTATTTAAACTGTCAGACCAATACATAAGGACAACATTGAAAACACTGTCAATCTCTAATTATAAATAAAATCAAATTTTTCATTACTCTGATTAATTGTGTGTTTTTTAATGTCCCCTTTTTTACTCTCTTTCCTTTTTTTTCTTCCATTTTTTAAAATCTTTTTTTTTTTTTTTTTTTTTTTTTTAAGATTTCAACCCTAGGGGACATAATTTGAAGCAATAAAAAATATTTTGGGGAATATGTCTGGTTATATGGGGCTCAAGTCAGGAGACAGTCATCTTGGCATAAAGACTGTAAGCAGATAGAAATGGCTAGCTGGACTGTGTCCAAACAAATGCCTCATTTCTACTGTATGGTATCAGGTCCTTAACTCTTTTTTTGTTTCCACTGCAGATTTAATAAAAATTACAAAGTACTTTTTTTTATACTTCTAGAACCAGAAAAGAGCCACACTATTCAGTAGAAATGCAGTATAATTAACGGACTATTTGTAATATCCTGAATCCATGCACAAGCATGTTTATGTCTAACATTATTTGAGCACAAGTCAAGAATTCTCCTGCTGCAAATTGGTGAACATACACATTTCCAATATTCACTCTTTAAATTAAAATCTAATTCAAATAAAAATCTAAATTGGAAAATATGTTTATGCACACTTTAAAATAAGTTCTGAATGTGTTTATGTAAAGGAACACAAAGTTATTTTTAGGTTGCAGCTTTCCACTGTGACATATAATTATGTCCCTGGCTAACAATGTAGCTTAGCTTCATTTGTATGCTGCAGTGATTTACTTCCTGAATCGATCAATAAGAACAGATCTACAGTAGGATGTGCACTTTGCTGAGTCCATCGCTATCCCGAATGTCCTCTTCTGTAATAAATGTGAAAGACTGGAGAGGTCGGGGTGAGCGGGATGAAGTGATGCAGACTGACAGAGCGCCTCTGTTAGCTCACGGCTGCTTTCACTAAGCTGCCTCCACTCAGCTTCCACCAGCCTTTTTCAGCCTACTGTACCTCAGCCACCTGTTCACTGCCAAACACTGCCAGGCTTTTTATTGTTTCCTGTTTTACATCGCAGAAGCAACTGTTTGATTGTTTCATCAAAAAAAAGGTATCCACGGTGCCTGTATTTTACAAAGCTCTAATGAGAAATGCAGATCAAACAAAAGCAAATGTGAATGAGCCAGATAGATTTTCTGTAAGCAGTGAAACACAGGCTTTGAGCAGTGAAGAGCTTACGTAGTACTCAGCATTGAGTCGGGGCAGAGAAGCCGCTCTGCAGTGGCCCTCCAGGCTCGGATATGTCTCCGTGTCTGAAGTGTTCTCCACCTGCTTCAGTTCAACATATTCCTGCAAGAAGAAGAAAAAGAAAGACACATGGAGGCATCACAAAAGACGGACAGTCAGAAAGTAAAGTAACATTTAGACAGAGGCGTGGTGTACCTGAGGTCTGGTGGAGTATGGCACATCCTCTGACTGGCCTCTTTGCAGTTTCCTCCGGCCTTTGGGCCTCTGCTGTGCTGCCTGGGAAACGTCTCCAGACTGGGAATGTTTTATGGCACTTCTCTGGTTTGATCCCGACACACAAGAGCTAGGACTATAAAAGAGGCAGCTGATCAGTATGTCGGACACCATGTGATTGGATATGGTTGCATCATAACAACATTTTGGTCTTTTTTGTTATAGAACCACATAGCAGTGTCAACATTGTTTTGTAATACCAAATGGCACTCTCTGTTGTGTAGAGTGCAGTGCTGGCTTCAGTCTCACTGTGTGTTTGTTTTGTTTTGATTTGTTCAAATCTATTTATTAGTTTGTCATCTCCTCTGCCAACTCAAAAGTACGACCATACAGAACATGTCAACTCGACAATGAAAGGACGTTTTGAGAAAGAAATAACGAAAAGACTTAACAAGAGTTACTATTAACTACTAACACTATGTATTGAACTGCTGGCAGGAGCGTTTTCCTTTTTTTCCTTTTTCCTTCAAGCCAGGCATTGACATATTTCATCCACTAGGTGACAGCAGTTGGTGAAGGCATAAACTCACTGACACAATATAAATTTGCTGTATAAATTCCAGATCACGGATCATCACCAAAATCTAATCACCTGTTCCTTGTCCTGATGCACAGGTAGTCCAAAAAGTCATCCAAATATATGCTGTACTTTTTGAGTTATTTTGTAAACAAACACACAAACACAAAAACAAACAAACAATCAAATGCTAAAACACAACCTCCTTTGCAGAGGTAATAAAACTTACCTACTTATTATTATTATTATTATTATTTTTACATTAAAGACAATTATACATGGTTCTGAGATTGTATGTTTACATTTGCAGATGAGACATAATGGAATGTAAAGTTTGAGTGGAAAAATCTGCAGTAAAATAAACTTTTTCTATGTTTTTGCCTGTAGTTGTGATAGCTTAGAGATTTCTCCTAAATGAATTAAATAATATAATCAAACAAACTGTCTTGTACTTGAAGTTAACATAATAAAATTGGTTAAAAACATCTCTACCTATCTGGTGGATATCTTATGTCGGAGCAGACAGTGACGTACATTGTGTCCCTGTTAACCGTGGGGATGCTGGAGGGGATGGTGGTGGAGGGCAGTGGCTCTGGCTTGGCTTCAGGCTTGGGTTCGTGTGGGAAGGGCTGTTTGGACTCAACTTCCGGTATGTGAGTGAGGGCCAGCACAGGTCGGAACAAGGCCCCAAGTTTACTCTGCAGGGCACATCAACAGCAAGTGTCACAAATGCAGTTATTAGATTGACATTGTAATAACAATCTGACTGATGAAGCAGTGTAAACACAAATTGACAGAGCCTGGGTCATTTAAAATAAAAAATGTATTATTCTTGTTAAGTAATACAACATTACTTCAAACAAAAAATGATACAAAATTTTAAAGCCAAATATAGGATTATCCCACTTGTGATTTTCCCCTACTGTCTTCAATAAATAGGAACGTGTTACAACATGCTGTACCTGAGGTCCTCCTGTTGAATTCTGCTGCTGCAGCCTCTTGGCACAGGTCTGCTTGTAGTAGTCAAAGATCATGAGAGCTGCATAGACTTTCCCCACAGTCAGCTCATTGTCTGCAGGAGGAGAGAGCACAGTGACAGACTGTGGACAGTAGATGGCGCCAAATGAGCAACAAAACACAGCTGAGAGAGGGCGGACAGTGTGGGTGTGACTGAGCTGGACTGTCATGGTTAATCGTGAAGTGATGTGCATTGACTATTATCACTGTCTATTATTGAGCCATCAAAGTGTTAAGGGAAAGTAGAAATATGTGAAAAAATAATAATGCAAATCGAGGATTAACATTAAGAAGATTATGTTCCCTTGAAACAAGCAGATGAGTAAAAATGTGATTTTTGTATTCGAAACAAGCTTAGATGATGGCACCACACAGGCAGATTTTTTTTTTCTTGTTTTGATAAACTTTCTGCCAGAAGACTGCCTCAGTTCTGTTTTCATAAATATGTCCACAAACATGCCACTGTTGTACGATCATTTTATGAGTTAGCATCTAACAAAATCCAAAAATTAAAAAAAATAAAATAAAATCTATTTTTGAGTGCTGGTACCTTAATTGATTGAAAAGAAAATCAAGAAAAGTGTAACTTGAACCCAGGCGGACAAGTATTAATTTAGATCTGGGGAAAAAATTCCCCACTTCATGGGTTATCATATAAATATTTTTTCTTAAGGGACTCAGAAATACAAAACAGACAAAAATATCCAGCTTGGAGGCTGGTTTTTGCAGTGCATGGCTATATAAAGAAGACCTGGAGAACAAACAGGAAGAGGTCAAGTGACAAGCAAATAAGTAGGCGGTTGTTCTAATATGCAACTTGCTATTAAGTATGCCAGAAAAAGATTAATTATGTCCCAATACAATGCATGCAAATACAATACATCAAAAATACCCCTTTAATATACTGCATCTGGTCACATTTTGCAGGATATTAATTATACAAAGCTATCTGATACTGTATACTGATCCTCTGTGCAGCATTCTTGAGTAAGATGGTCATAATTAAGGGTTCAATTGTGATGAAGTAGTCCCAATTGTATGAATACTGAAAGCAACAGTTGCTTTGTAAAGTCAGCTGCAGGAGTAACTAACTCTATGTAAGAAAAGGTGTTATTTGGATTGCAGCATGCATCTCAGTAGAACCCAGCAGAACCCAAACAGAACCGTGTCTCACATTTCGGGGGCGTCACCAGCAGGTCGACGGTCTTCTGCGACAGGTTGGGCCAGACTCGGTTTATCTCCCTCTTCAGGTCAGCGTCGCACAAATGCTGCGCCAGGACCCCTGAGGACGAGCCCACAAACATGTCACATCACATCTGCTCCACAGCGATCACAGCCATTTGCACTAACATCGGAGCCATCAGGCCGGCCGCGAGGGATTCTGGATGGTGTAGTTTTAGTCTCTCACCAGATGCCAGCTTGATCTCCAGGGCTGTGCGAATCAAGGCCATCAGCGTGGAGGTGAAATGCACCGTCTTGTCTTCGGCGATGGGCATGTTCATCTTCACCAGACGCTGAGGGGAACGGAAGCAGAGAGGCGGGGCCATGAATCAGCAACAAACACCCCACAGCTGAAGGAAACGGGGCTGGGTTTATGGTGTCTCTACAGGTCAAATTAAATGAAAGTTATTTGGTTTCCTGTCAGGTTAACAGATCTTGAGTTTATGTCTTTCAAATAAGGAACTATATTTTTCAACTAATCAATAGCAATGAAACTTCATTATTTCCTTCATTACCCACTCAATTATTAACTCTGTATTTATTAGATTAGTAAAAAGCCCATAGCAATTTCCATATTCCCTGTTTTGTCTGTGAATAAATCATAAACCCAACAAAGAAGAACTCACCCTCACATTTGAGAAGCTGAAAGCAGCCAGTGTTTGCCATTTGTTTGTTTTATGGCTTATTTTTGTTGATGTTATGGTTGGCTAATCAGTTTTTGTGTAGCTCCTACTCATCAATGAATGATTTGAGTCCATGCATAAGCCTCAGCCTGTGTGCCCACCATACGCACTGTTATTTTAAGCGAACGCCACTGAACAGATAAATACTTGGAGCTCTGTGCTGTTTGTGGCTGCTGCTGTTGCTATGAGACTATTGCAAATCCACCGGAAGTGAAGCGTGCATCTGCTAAAAGCTGAAATATGATTACCTTGTGATGCTTAGAGAACATGCTAAGCTCTCTCTGCTGCTGCACGTCTTTGTCCTGAAAATAATGACTTAAGAGGCCCGAGGGGAAAAGGGAAACGCTGCTGCACAGAGAAACTACCCGTCAAACTGCTCCTGGTCTAAAAAACACTGCAGAAGACAGGCTCACATTTATTAAGGCTTTCTTTACTTACACACCATACTATGTGTGTACTGAAAGAGCTACTGGTTGATGCAGTAATTCCTCTCCATACGAGCTGTAAGGATATTTAGGCCACCACACTGTAAAAAAAAAAAAAAGTTGCAAAACACATATTCCTCCTCTGGTGCCACAATGCATTCTAATGATTAGCTGGACCAAATTTATAATAAAAACAAATATTTAAAGGCCTCATACAGGTATTTCAGAACTCTACCAGCGCTGTTGTGGTGTTTAAATTGTCCCTGTAAACCATTCCCAATAACTTTGCTTGAGTATTTTTGGGAACATAAATGTGTAAACATAATTTGTGACAAAAAATTAAAAATGAATTTTTTGACTTGCTGATTTCTCAATGACAACAATTATGCTCAGGATTCAGTGTTTAATTCATCAATCATCAATCACATATAGCAAACATTTGTAGGTTTTTGCTTCTCCAATGTGATGATTTGCTGCTTTGTTTCTGTTTTATATCATTACAAAACTAATATAATTGGGGTTTGGGCTATAACATTTGATAGAATAAATGATTAATCTGTTAATTCAAAGTGTTATGGGCTGGCCTAAATTACAGTGTAATGCCTAGTGATAAAACCTAGTAATTTCTCATAATATTGCTGGGAAGCACAGAGGCTCAATTATGATTAATTCATCAGTATTTCTATAGTAGGCTATGTATAATGCATCAGACATTAATGTTCAAAAGTAGAAATTGACCAGCATAAATCCACACAGTGCAGGGCTTCTGGATCAATGCTGCACTGAAATGATTCATGCATGTTTGAGTTAGTACAACACACTGACAGTGAGGATGAAGGGGTGCTGGAGACATGCGCTGGATATAGAACTTATAATTAAGAGAACATTTTAAGGACTGAAAGGCAAAAAGAAAAAACAGAAGAAACTTTGGGGGGAAAAACTGTGTGGCTGATGGTTCCCCTTTTCTTCCAGTCAAGAGAAGGAAAAATAAAAGGATATTCACTCTGGGAGCACAACAATACAGATGAAGGGATGGAGAGAAGATGAGATGTGCTTTCACTGGATGACTACACATAAAAACACTTGCATCTTTCCCCCAAAAGCAGAGTGGAAGAATGACAGCTGCAGACCACGAGCATCAGAAAAATAAAGAAACACATCATCAAAAAGCATCTTTGCACATCTTTGCATGCATGCTTGCAGACGAAGACTTAACATGCACGCACACACAGGTACACACAGTTTAGTGGGAGGAAGGAGAAAGAGAAGAAACAAATCTCTAGAGAGGGTGAAAGAAAGATCATCCAAAACAGAGTGTGAAGCTTAGCCTGGAGACAGAACATGAAACCGGAAACGAGAGGGTAACGGGGACAGCTGTGACTGTCAGGGGAAGATGTGTTCATTAGGGAGGGAGGTTAACAAGGAGCGTGATCAACGAAGTAGCGCGAGGGGAAAAAGTAAAAAATAGAAAACGGGGGGAAAATGCTAGCCTTGCTCTCAAGTACACTGCTGCTCTCTCTGTGTCTTTGTTCATGACGTTCTCTGTCGATTCACAAAAACAAGAGTTATATTTGGATATGGGACCACGTCAGACCCAGACATTTTTAGCTGGGGCAAGGGCAGGGTTGCTTTAAATTTAATTCATTTGGACAGCTGTGTGTGCACTAAAACCATTCACATTAAGTCTGAGAGTTAAGCAGCTGGTGCAGAGACCACCTGAGGATTGTTGACTCCACGGCTAGATAAATCATACATGCAATCATGAGACAAATTTGATGAGAAAATGGGGAAAGTGCTCTTAAACGGCCCATCTTGCAGTGTTAAGAAATCCTTCAATACTGATGAGATCCTGAACTAAATCTTTTGTTCCCATGCAAACCTCACGGAAACAACAGAAGCCAAGTTCTGCTATGCTTGTGATTATTTTAATGCCACTATCTTGAGATCACAAGCAATTAGACTTTGACAACCTCCTTTTATACCTTAAGATAAAAAACATAAATACTCCTGATCTTATAATAAAAGCATTAAATAAATTACTGCAAGCATAGTGTTTCATCACTTCTATAAATAAAACCTGTGAATGGGTTTTTACAGGTGTCCTGGTCCAGCCATATGGTAGTGCTTATTCTGGTCACAGGGGTGCAGAAGAACTCTCAACCAAGCTAATGTGTCAGCAAAATGTACCCTTTTTTTTTTTTTTTTTTTTTTACATCCAGCAGACACATAGCAACTTTTAAGATGAGTGGATGTGGCCACTGGGTCTGAAAAGTAAGGCCAATAGGGAAGTGCCCTAAATGTACATACTTTCAAATGACCAGCAGGGGGCGACTCCACTGATTGCAAAAAGAAGTCCAACAGTATAGTGGACAGTCCACAAACAATTTGTTGACATCCCAGTGGCTATAAAAACTTATTTTATACAGTCTCCACTTTTACCTCTGATTTTGTCTACAACAGCCGCATTTGCAACTGGCCACAGAGGGACTTTAAGCTAGATGCTTACATTGAATGTTTACATGCTCATGATGATGCTAATGTGAACATGTTGATGTTCAATAGATAATGTTTAGGCTGTTAGCATGCTAACATGCTAAGTTGCACAAAACACAACTACAACTGAAGCTAATGTGAATGTCTACTCTTATCCAACAGTGGTAGGTCTGCAAATGTGTAGCAAGTAGTGTATTAGACTTGGACAGAGTTTAATCTCAACCTGATGAGCGTGTGATGAAAAGTTTAGTGATCTCCAAGATAACCACAAATCGTGCTGACAGGAAGCATGAAATTTCATGGCAATCCCTCAACAGTTGTTTAGGCATCTAACTCTGAACCAAATATGTCAATCTGATGGTGTCTGATGGTTGCTGATGACATCCCTAAAGCTCTTTGCGAAGCGTGGCAGAAAATCATTATCCAGCAGGTCCTCAATAGTCTGCCCGAGTTCCACAATAATGGAAATAATGGAAGGACCAAGTTAGAGATGTTTGCTCCTCTGCTTTGCTGGATGTATGTAAAGTCCACTGTATAAGCCTATGGCAGGAAATAGCAATGCCAATTAACAAAGTAACTTACATTTCTGATGTCATAAATGGGACAACTCCTGATAAATAGTTGGGTCTTTAGCAGCTTAATGTTCACTAACTGGCTGCTGTTTGATGCTTGGCAGGTAGAGCACAGTGGGTACATCAGGGTGTTTGCAGTAAACAGTGTTGATGTGAGCATTGAGACTGCCATAAACCAAACCAACGGGCTGAAATAGGCCCATTAAAAAGACTTTGTGGAGACATGTCAGATACTATGGCACAGCCCTCTGATCTATTTTTATTTCTAAGCATTACATGGACCTCTGGCAGATGAACTTCACAGCAAACCCTTGCAGAGCAGGACAAGGCCACAGAGCTTGACAGATGAACAGAAAGAACAACACAACAGCAGGCCAGAAGATACCGACTGTGACACACTGACAGAAGCCTGAAGATGTTTGACAGGTGGAAGCAGGGGAACCAGCACTGACTGTAAAAAGAAGGGGGGGCAGAGTAGGAAGGAGTGATTCTACCTTATAGGCGACTCGGGGCGGACATTTCTTTCCCAAACCTAGCGGAGGGGACATGTCGCGAAGCATCTCGTACATATCGCGGTAATTCATGCGGCCGCTTCCCAGGGGTAAGATGGTAGTAGGAGGAAGGTATCCCAGGTGAGGAGGAGTTTGGATGAAAAATGGGGTAAGGGGGGGGGGAGTTACAGAATAACAGAAAGTGACAAAATTCAAAGAGAGAATGGGAGGAGGGAAAAAAGAGAACACAGAAATCCTTGTTAATAAGATTTCCAGGATACCATGACGTGGAATGCCATCCTGGTCGGGTTTAAAGATTCAGGAATGGATCCCAGAGGAGGAGGGAGGGGAGGATGTTCCGGAGGATTCCCTGTGCAGAGATGCTGGATGGAGGATCGTGGTGAAAGATATGCATCTGGTACCAAGAGTGCATTTATAATAAAGGCTTACTACAGTGAAAATCTATCTTTTTGTGTTAAACAACCTGAAGGCTTGTAAATTAGCTCTGAAAAGTTTGTAGCTTGGATTCACACTTACAGTGGATTCTAATGGCAACACATTTACAGCAAAGAGATACTCAAAACACTCATAAAAACACACACACAAAAAGACTTGTCAGTAGATAAAGAGATACCTTAAATGCAGCTCATGTATGTGCATGTCATATACATCTACTTTTCTTAATTCATAATTGTATTTTATTAATATGAACTATTTACTACAGGAAACTAACAGTGGTCTCCTGGTTGAAAGTCCTGCATTTGTTTGAACAATCCATGCACACCACCTCTTCCATATGCAGACTTTGTCACTCTTTATACCACATCTGACTACAAATAATAATGAATTACTTAACATGGGTACAAACACAGACTGTGAGACTAGTTCTTTGTTACACCTTTCAGAAAAGATGTTTTGGAACACTCTATGGTTTAATAGTGGAGCAGTAGACTATGCTTTTCTGTGAATGTTTTGATTTTTTCCTTTTTTTCTTTTTGCCATGACTCATTTGAGTGAGTGGAATCCATTGTAATCCAAGCTCAGAATAGCAACCGTCCTTCTCAAAAAGGCAGCTACATTCTTTTAAAAGCCACCTTTCAAGGTTGTTGTTATTTCAGTCTAAAGATGGATTTTCAGTGGAGTATTGCTTTTAGATGCGCTCTGTATCTGCATGCTAAGAGACATTAGCAGTAACCATAGTGGAAACAAAGCACACAATGCTCTCTCATCACTACCCACTCCTATTTCACTCCTGCGGTTAGAAGCAGGAGAAATATCATAGACATCACATGAGATGTCTTTTTGTTGGAGCCTGACTTGTGGCATTGTTTCCTGCACTCGCCATGGTTACCTGCCAGCTGGTTAGTGGAGGATCGATGCGTGTTTGTATGCATGTGCGGTCAGGTCATTCTCTGGCACCGCAGGGAATGAGAACAGACATTCACAGTCCGAAACCATCACAGTCCCTTTGAAAACAAAAAGGACTGTGTGGGAGTGCAAACCTTATAAGCCACCCTGTTGGGGCACTTCTTCCCCAGGCCCAGGGGAGGCGAGATAAAACGCAACAATTTGTACATATCCTGATAGCATATCCTCCCGCTGTAAAAGATAAGACATGTTCAACAGGTTAGGTCACAGCTCAGTTCATTAAATCCATAATAACCTGTTATCTGTTAGCGCGCAAAAACACTCAGGTAAATACTCAACAAGTAGCAGGGTAAAGAACAACACAGTAGATCAATGCATTTGATAAGTGAAAGATCCGTTTCATAAATGACTCACTTTTTCAGGCCCACTTACAGACAGAAAGGGAGTCTGATTATCCCTGGCTTTTCTATATTTTCTACCCATTTAATTTTTTATATGGGGAGAAAATTACTATAACACATCAGAGCTGTGGCCAGGATTTTACAAATATTTAGGTGTGCAGTCAGTCAGTTATACAAGTCAGCAAATACTAAGATTTTTTTAGTTCACATTAATTATATATTATATCAAGTTATAAACATGCAGATATAAACATTTAAAAAATATAAAAAGTTCATATATGTTTTGCTATATATGAATCTACATCATTTTGGAGTGATTTCTGTCTTCCAAATAATGGAACTATATGTCACTACAGTTGTCATACTTAATGTACCAAAACTACATTTTATGAACTCAACAGCAATGTCTTTTTTCCAGAAACCCTACCCAGTTGCTCAATATAATCCAGAGATGTCAACAGTTCTGTGTAGGTACTGTTTGATTTCTGCCAAACTAAAACTGTATCACCGTGCAGAAGAAGGAGGAAGCTAAGCAGAAGCTAGCTAACGTTACAGATGAGCAGGGCATCGATAATGTTTGCCTTTTGGGGACAGGCCCAGGGGCCAGTGTTAAGGCTGGCCCCGGCCTCCACCTATGAAATGTCACTCAAAAGACTCATAACAACCAGAAGGAGAATAGAAAAACAAAACAACAACAAAAAGAATCCAAAACACATTACAAAGCAACCCAAAATGACCACGAATAGACAGAAAACAACTAAAAGAATACCACTGAAAAATTACAACCAAAATACAAACTACTCACAACAGGGTTTATTATTTTCCTGAGACATTGTTGTTGAGTTTTTCAAATGTCCTTTTTTTTTTGTCTTTGACTAGTTCCATCTATGAGAGATGGCAGAAACCTCTACAGCCACTACCACTACCACCACTACGGGGAACAGTCAAAATATGTGTTTAGGATTTTGGGGCTGAACTATCCCTTAAATACACAAAATGCTACCCTGTGTTTCCTTAAACAGAAATGTAAATTTTCTTCATGCAGCACAAAACACACTTTAAATGGCAAAATCAATCCAAAAAATGCTCATTTTAAAAGAAATCTGTAAGAATAAGTGCAAAGTGAGCCACAAATATAGTCCTTGCTTTAACCTGACATAAAAGGAGTTAAATCATCTGAACGTTACTGTCAGCACATCTCTGAGAGCAGCTAATTTATATTCAAAGGAATAAATAATACTCCCTCCCCCGTAATGTCTGTCAGGAGATGGCAATTTCATATTTCACATCTTACACCTCTCACGGAGTCCTGACTCACTGACAAGGCTCCTGCGAAGCCTTCGTTAAAACTTAATGAGCCTTACATAATCTGAGGCAGATTACGCCTCACTCTGTCTCACACAGAACTAGCATTGTGTTAAGTCAAGTCAAACAGAGTCAGTGTAAGGGGCAGAGAGGCCGCTGAAATCAACCTGTGCCCCCCCGCTGGAGGGATGGAAACACTTTCAGGGACAAACGGAGGAGATTTGGAGCTCGCCGGCTTAGAGGCAGAGAGGGCTGAGTGGACGCCAAGCAGAACGCTGGATTTACATGCATCAGTCCGGCCGACAGGGGGCTCGTCGCCAGCCTCAGCCAGCTCTGGGATCAGGCTTAATGTCATTCACCCGCCGCTGCTAAGATGGGATTTCTCCAGTTCCACATCACAGAGTGATCCTGTTGGAACTGTTTCCTATCGTACTGTACCTCTCCTACAAATACAAACAGCCTCCTCTTTAGCACTGACACTGGCTGGCTGTATACTGGAACTGTGCAGGTCAGAGGTCAGCAGAAGCACTTACCAGGCAGCAGGGTCATACTCTGCCCACACACGGATGAATTCATCCAGGTGATGAGGCCCCAGGATGGAGGCGTCCCTGGTCAGATACTCAAAGTTGTCCATGATGACAGCAACAAAAAGGTTCAGCATCTGCAGGATGAAAACATAAGATTGGAGAACAAATGAATAATAAGGATGAATAATTATTTGGACAGAAAATAAAAAAAAAGACTTTCTATTGAAATGGACTGATCGGAAGTGGGGTTGAACCAGGAATTTACTTCATTTTAGTTAGTTGATAACCTTCTGTAGGAAACAATAAATAAATAAAGTTTTACTGACAGCAGATGGTGGTCAGCACAGTCCCAGTTTTGAGAAGCAACAGGAGTAGTTTAGAATATTTTCATCACTTCACCTTGACGTCAGCCAGACTTTCTTGAGCCAGTGTGGGGGGGACTGATGCCTTAGTTCTCTTCAGTGTTATGAGACTTAACTGACACAAACGTTGATTTGACCTCACAGAGCATGGGATGTGCTGTTCATCACTGCCCCGAGCATTTAGTGTGTTTGATTTATTGTTATGTCATTTCAGTGTTCTAAAGGCTCATCACCAAACTCACAATAACACCAACAAAACAGTTATTAAGAAAGCGGCAAACTAAGGTAAAATGAAAAAATAAAGATTGCACAGAGGGATGATAGTCTTCAGTTCCCCCCTGAATATAAACTGAATAACGTGTTTAAACTGACTGACTTGATTCTCTACATGATGATAAAACATTAGTTGCTCCTTTACTGTAGGTAATCAATCAGTATGGATGAGCAGCTCATACAACTGCAAAATCCAGGCCCTCCCTTTGAACAACCATCCTGCTTATTTTGCATGTGTCTGTCCAAAAACTGAAAATTTTATAGTCTTTTTTTGGAAAACCCTTTGTTTCTCTGTTAATTTCCAAATGTATAATATAGCTTATCAGAATCGAGCCAACTGGCAACTACATCAGCACTCCGCTAATGTTGGGAACAATTAATTTTCACTGTCATTTGACATTTTATTGGTACGTGAAAGGACTTTGTCATATAACCAGCAGGTGATTTGCATATTCTTCCCATTTTCAGTTTTAATTTCAGTGTGTACATCTTCTGACCTGTGCTCTGCGCAAGACGACCTTGTTTAAAACAAACTGCAAGAGGATGTTGTCACAGAAGAAAACATAATAACGTTTGGCTTCCTGGGGGCATAAAACCTTTTTAAAAGCATTAAAAAGAGCTTTATATTTACATGAAAAACAAAAATTATGAGAATTATTTGATCCGAGTGTGTTCAACAGCGAGTAGTTAATGTTTTAAAACATGCAAACCCACAACACTTTGGTGTCAATCAGAACACACAGGCCCTCTGTTTTCCTTCACACTGACCAGGAAGGAGCAGAGGAAGATGAAGGAGACAAAGTAGAAGTAGGCGAAGTCACTCCCGCACTCCTTCCCTGCGGTTCCTGAGAGCCTGTCACACGGCCGGTTACTGAGACACGCCAACATGATCTCATGCCACGCCTCGCCTGTCGCACTCCTGAAACACACAGGGCCAGACGCATCAGCAGAAATAACCAGTCTGTGCTTGATTACGTGTGGTATCAGAAATTTTAAGGAAAGGAAGCCGGGTTACCTGAAGAGAAGAGTCAAGGCCTGGAAAAAGGTCTGGAAGTTGTTGTGGTGATTTATTGCGGTCTCCTCATTCAGCTCGATGTTTCCAAACACCTGAGGCAACAGGAGAACAGCTGCTGGTTACTGGATGAAAACCCTCAAACTTTAAAGTCTGAGATATAATCAACTACTGCAGCAGACTCTCAAACCGACACCCCAGCACAGCTTAGAACCAGAGAAAAAGTTCTTCATGGACAAAGTTTACAGATTTTTTTTTTCTCTGTGGCACTGGTTTGAAGGGGCAGGCATCATGCATAAAAACAAGATGGCACTTAGTTTTGTGCACCAATCAGGATTTAGCAACTTTTAAACCAGACTCTGCTGACAGCTGGTGGGTTGTTTGGTTATCGTCAGTCAAATCTGACTGAAGCAAACCCACGCCGCAATGATGAGTTTTTGACAATTAAAGGCACAATGAGTTGGATTTCTCCTTCCCAGAAATATTAGTGGGATGGGACTTTTCTGGGTGCTGGGAACCATACTGTAGTTTCAGCTTTAACACCTGACCCCATGAACCCATCAGGTCCAAATCTGAAGCTGAGCATGCATGCAAGCATTTTGCGACAACTTTGGCCCATTGTGCCAAATATAATATATATAAAATATATATTATGGATATAAAACTCTTGGAATTTAGAATCGTAGAATTTGTTACATGCTTTGTAACAGACATAATGTTCAATTATCATTTTGGAAAATATACATTTTTTTATACAATTTTTCAGAACACACTGCACTGCTACAGTGTGTTATGCACGCCATGTACCTACAGCTTTGCCTGCACTGTGCGTCATTACGTTAAGGTTGTGAGGGGAAAAAAAACAAATAAAATACATTCCTCTGTTATTCGAGAAAACATTTCTTACAAAAGTCTACCTACATCTGCAATTATTTAATGAATGTACCATGTGTAGCTGTGGCTTGTTTGTAAATTGCATTGTGTATCATTCATCCTCACTGTCACTAAGCTAATGTACTGTATTGGCTTTGTCAACATGTTTTTATTTCAAACTCCATGCCAATAAATCCTCATATATTTAAAATGAAATGGAGAGACAAAATGAGAGTGGATAACTGCCACAACTTATGATGTCCCACTGCGAATCTAGTAAAACAACCCGGAGGTCTCTTTTTAAATATTTATTTGCCCCTCGGCTTGTTCATTCTGCTGGCCTATAAACACTGGCTGCTGCACCCCAGGGACCTCTGACAGCAGTCAAATATGTATGTAGAGTCATGACCCTGTATGACAAGAGCAAATGACTTATTCAGCACAAATACTGCCACAATCCTATATCAGCTAAAAATGGTGAAAAAATCCACTTCAAAATAAAACACCTGTACTATCTTATGCAATCCAAGGCAAAAGCCATGCAATCCATACTTGGTTTGTGAAATGTATAATATTAAATTTTCAGTGAGACGGGAGATGTGTATGCAGCATTATTAGAGACAGAAGCTTTTTTTTTTTTTTACGCCTTTCCCTCTGCAGTGTTACTGCTAAACTCAGATAATCGTCTCATGGGTCCATCTTTATATAATACAGACTGATGTGAGAATTAATATATCTTTTCCCTAACACCCCTACAAGAAAGCAAAAGTAAAACTTTTAAGTGACAGCTCACAGCTGAACTAAATGTGGTACTGAGCATTGTTTATAGGTTTATAGGTTTATTCCATGGCTACAGGAAAAAATATAGTCATTTTCCAACCAGCTCTGCTGAAACGCCTGACTGAAGGTGATGTCCTGTGACTCACCGATAGATAAACTATTTTATAGTTGAACGGCACATAAACACACAAGCCAAGTTGCATCATGGCATTCTACATTGCCATTTATGTATTTATGGACATTTTTTGATGCAATGTAATCCTGATTTACTCCTATGCATTAAACAAAGGTGTAAGTTGTTCGACACAGTTCTGAGAAGTGGTTTAATTCGCTGAAATCGTTATTATAAGGAGGGAAACCATGGGTTTTAAGGACCTTTGGGTTAACAAGACTTCCACACCTTGAATCGTTAAAGTCTGACTTGTTTTGGTCCAGCTGGTCCTGTCTCAACTCACCTGCATCCCAATGATGGCGTAGATGAAGAACAGCATGGCGATGAGCAGGCAGACATATGGCAGAGCCTGGAAACAAACACCGAAATACAGTTTAAGGCACTCAGGCACAAACAGATACATGTCACAACCTGTCTCTCATACACAAACACACACGCAGCCTCTCGTTTGATCTCTCCGTCTGTCTCCACACACACACGTACAAATCGGATTCTCCACAGAGAACTAGCGCCCTTGTAAGATTTACCAGTCTTATTTAAGCAGCCAAGCAGTCGACCTGACCTGCTGGGTCGATTCTTTTAACCGGCTATTTATATCGCTGCGAGCAGGAGACGAACATTCGTTGTAATTAAATCGCCACCTTTTAACACTCTGCAGCTACTGTCCGTTTTCATTGGGCTTAAAAGCTCTCACCGCTGACATTAAACTTGCTGCAGATTCCCTCTGCTGCGGCCCGGCGCTCTACATTTAACTCAACTCATCCCAGGGGATTTGGGGAGCAAACCGGCACTGGGAGAAAAACTTGAACTGCTGTCTGCCGAGAGCTATTCAGTTGGATTTAACCAGAAGAAGAATGCAGCTCTGCACTGCCTGCGTCTGAGCCCTCTGTGCCACTGCTTGTGATTTATGTGATATCCTTTTTAACTGCAAATATTATTAATAAACCCATAAATCCACGTCTGCATTCTTATTTATGTGTGACTGATTTCTGGCTCATTTGTCCTCTTCTTCAACACAATTTTTATTTTTGAATCAAGCTACGTAAATAAAGTTACTCACATATTGTACGCATCCAGAGGCGCTTCCTGTTACTTATATGTTTACATCACTGTATGTGTTGACTCACCTTGAAGGACTGAACGAAGGTCCACAGCAGGATGCGGATGGTGTAGCCCTGCCGCAGCAGCTTGATGAGACGAGCTGCTCTGAACAGCCTCAGGAAGCTCAGGTTGATCAGTTTGTCCTGGGAGAGAGAACAGACTGAGTGAGGTATGACAATGAAAGCAGGATAGCAGGATTTAATGTCATATTATGGAACTTTTGACGGAAAAACTGACATGGATCAATATACTCATAAGCATTAAAACATTTGCTCAGGATTTTACGCTTGAAATATTGAAATAAAACCTAGAAATTCTGAGTTAAAAATAAATTTTTCTTGTTCTACAGATTGAGACACCGAAATTGCTGCGTTCCTGAAGAAGTTGCTGCTGGCACACTGTGGACCTGCACCCTGAGCCGGGCTGCTCTGGCTGGCTCTGTGATTTCTCTAACTGGTTCACATGAAACCTAATGTAAATCACACACATGCTGCCTATGTGAGGCCGTGTGGCCCGGGCAGGAGGGTTAGGCAGCTACAGCACCAGCTGGTCGGTGAGACCAATAGCTACAAGCTGCTAGTGTTATCAACCTTTTGATAGATTTGGAATTTAGAAATTGTTGATGAAGTGACATGAGGGTTTGTGGGCTCTGAGGTTTTGTTTTCTTGTTAATTATACTTGTTGCCACAGTGTAGCTAAAGTCACAAAGCTCCAATGAAATTAAACTTATATCTTCTTCTGCATCTGCAATCTTATAACAAGTCATCTTTCACATATAAAGTGGTGGACTTGTTGGGATTCAGCAGTGAAATTGCATTGTTCATTTGGTTTGCTTATTTCACGCTGTGCTATATCAAGCGCACCAGGCACTGTAAACAAATGTCAAACTCTTGTTGTGTCCTTCTTCTGTTGGATAAATGAGACAGAGCTACCACTTTTTTAAAGCATGTCCTGGACTTTGGAAATTATCTGGAGTTATATGTGGTATAGATCTGCTGTGCCATTGAATCATTCATAAATTGAATTCATCGATACTTTTCTGCTAGTTGTTTTGGTTCCATATGTCGTTTTGGCCAATCTATACGAAAAGATATTTGGGTAAAACTGTGGAAAACAGAAAATAAAAAGCTAAATCATCATCAATCAATAGCTGGTGGGTTCTGCAATTGCATTTCTCCTCTCCTTCACCCTCCACACAGACTGTTAACCATCATAAAGAAGCCTGCTGATTGGTCAGTAAAACTCAAACTACAAACAAAACACTTCCAATCTTGCCACATTGTTTACAGATTCTCCATTCACATGCAGATATCCATTTATAGTGATGGACAAGATGGTTAAACAGGGTGAGATTATTCAATCTGATTTATTAGTTCCAAAACCTGAGCAGCACAGACCAGAGCCTGATCCCAATCAGTGTTTTCATTCTCTTTCCTTTAAATGTTTAATTCAAGTTGAAGGGTTGAATACTCGCCATGCCAAGCATGTCAGTCTTTATCTGATTTAGACAGTTAAAGTCTAAAAATAGTGTTTAACAAGCACAAAACATGGCAGGGTGGTGAGATAATGCAATCCAGCTGCAACACAGACCAACCAATTTCAGGAATTTTGCAGAGCCATTTTCTATATCAATGCACTGATCCTGTCGTGCAACATTTTGATGCAAACCACAGAAACTTCATCGGCTCATTATAAGACTAAACAACTTCTTAAAGTGAAAAGTTTTTGCGGTATACATTTTAACGTCAGACCTTATGCAACTGGTAATGCTTCAGAAGATTGTTTCTCTGTTACAGCACACTGTTCGAACAGTTTAAAAGCTGTTTTTCGGTTATATCATGTCACATTGAAGATTCAGTAGGTAGGCAATTTAAACTAAGACTGTGGGAGAGAACAACACAC
>JAOWBC010000711.1:18626263-18638812 GCA_028566105.1 Hypoplectrus providencianus
CTTTGTCCAATCTCCTAAATACAATGCAACAATTCAGAGAATCAAGTTTCTAATTATCACTGAACATTAGGGTTACCAAAGTGATCCTTCCAGAAAATAAACTAGAAATAAAACACCACCCAGCTTTGCTGTTCTGTTTTCTCTTTAACTGGCCATTTCCTTATACGCTTAAATAAATCAGTCTGAGTAATGTAGATAATTTCCCAATGATTTGTACCAAATTTGCAAGTCCTTTCAATGAAAATAGGGTGTCAGCTGCTTCCTAGGAAAGCATTATCATACATCAGTCTCGGAGTCTCTTCTTTCCTGTGCCTTGTGATGCACACTCATACATGCCTGGTTTGTCAGACTTTGATTTAAAAAAAAAAACACCTTCCTGTCCAGAGGAGGGTATTTAGGGACTAATGATAACCAAGTGTTATGTACTGAGAGAGAGAAGCATGGTTCCATACCTTTTAGGCCTTTTTCTTTTCTCAATGGATAACTCTAAGTCTAACAAAATGGCATGCAGCATTCATGCTTGGATGACTTGGTTACCCTGGCATGCAATCTGCAAACTCAATGCCAGTTCTCGCTATTCAAGGACCTCAACACATTGAGTCGGTAAGAATAGCCTCCCAATAGCTTTCAGAAGCGCCGTAGGCAAGGAAGCTGGAATGTGTGTGTACGTGTGCGTGGATAGTGTGTTCACATTGATGCAGAACAGATGAGCACTGATTGCTAGAAGTCCAAATTAAATCACATTTTGGGAACTTTTTTTGTTGTTTCATATCACCAGGATGTAGAAATGTATTATTAACAGTTAACAGCCGGCCACAGGGTCGTGCTGGTCTCTGTGTTTGATGGACAGCAGATGGCAGGTTGCCAGAGTGTGAGACCGTAGGGAACTCGAGACAAAGTGAACAAATGTGAGCTGTTACTACATGTATCTACATATCATGGACTGAAAGAGTGCTTTTGTGGAATAAAGATTAAGACCGTTGCCGTGGTGACATTTCCTGGTACATTTCCATGCTGTTTAATGTGGCTGAGCAGCTAATGATCTAATTCATATTAGCCGTGAACTATTTTAAGGTGTCTGCTTGCATGAACAGATATGAACTGACAGTATTCCATCAAACTGATGAAAAACTATGGGGTGCCATCATGAAACCAACAAAGATAAGAATAATATAAATGTCTTTACTTTGGTTTTAGATTTTGTCTCCCAAAGGACAACACAGGACATGCTATCCAGAGCAAATACTGCATTTATGCTGGAGTAGACAAATAAAGCCATAATCCAATCGGACCATCTATAATTGTTTCCCCAGTGTCAGATTATATGATGACTTCAAATTTTTATTTTTATTCAACTATATTGTTAAGGGCCAATTTCTTTGATACATTGTCAGAGTTTTTAAAGAACAAAAAAATTAAAAAATCTTTTGAATAATTGAAAAAAATGTCACATGAACACAGTTTGCTATATATTTGTAGAAGATCTGTTTACATGTTTTCAGTTTTCCTTACTGTACAGCATTTTCTTTAAGCTGCTTTGAAAAAAAACAAAAAAAAAAACAAAAAAAAACAACAACATGCAATTACTTAAGAGAATTTTACATAAACAGGTGAAAAAAAGCTCATTGCCATCCCCTTCTCTAAAAAAAAATTAAAAAAATAAGAGTATGAGAACTAAGTTTTATAGGGGGAGAGATGGCATCTCGTATTATTCTCCTTGTACTCACAGGCTTGACCCTGCTTTCCAATGAAATTACCACTCAAGGTGATTTCAGGTGAGAAGCTATAATCCTTTATCGATTTCCCTCTAAGTCCAAGGAGAGATGGAGGTGAAGGGCAGGTGGCTGAATTAAGCCGCTAGCTATAATCTCTTAGTTATTTGACCAATTAAACCCACTTTAGTGGAGATTAAAGGAGATTTACATGAAGGAGAAACTACAGATAAAGACCTTTTAGCTTTATTACAACAGATACCTGATTAGTTTACAAGTGGAGGGATTTTCAGTTCAGAGTCACACATGGTGCATGTCAGCAGCTGTTTGCTCTTCTGAAAGCTATGAGGTGGAGATCCCAATATTGCCTTTTTGTTTGGATGTCCCAATATTGGGACAGGAGGTTAGTTTCTCAAAGGAGGGAGGGAAGTCATGTTCATATCCCAAGCACCTTGGGATGGAGGGGGACAGAGTTTTTTGGGGGAAAGGCTGATAAGAGAAGATCTGTGTTTCACATGAGGGGAAAAAGGGGTCGGGTGGGGGGGGTCAATAAGCAAACAGTAGATAGGGACAGTTCCCACCTGGCCACGCTTTGTTGCGATCTGATGAGAAAAAGCAATGACACGAACACACATAATACACATATATCACCCACATAAATAGAGCAAACAAGCATATAAAGACACACAGAGCAAAATAAACATTTTAAGCCAACATGACACAGGCGTGAAGATAGAGCGACAATATCCGGCCTCTTAATCCTACACTGAAAAGAAACCAACATACGAGACAAATAGAAGCACTTAAACTAATTACCCTGTAAAAGAGCAAAGCGGGCAAGTCAGATAAAATATTACAATGATTATGTGTACCGCACACGTGAATAAATCACTTTTATGGCATGAGGATGATCATGATGCAGTGGACAGTTTGTCACTGAGAGAGGACGCTGGTGATGATGCGCTGCCTGGCTACATTCACACTGCAGCTGAGAAAATAAAATATAACTTTAAACCCACATATGTGACCAGATCTGTGTTTCAAAAGGGTTATAAAGAAACTGTGAAAAAATCTGAGATAAAACATCTGAGATAAAGTACAATGTTTTCAGTTTTAAGCACGTGGTAAATGTTCTGAAACAGTCACATATATCAAAACCTGGTTGACTGAAATGGCCCAATTCAGATTTTGAGCAAACTGCTTATTTTGATTAAATGTCATATATTCAATATTTAGTTCAGTCAGTCATGCATGGGCCATTATTTTTAGAGGATGTTGATGTGCGTGTGATGTAACTTTGGTACGTGAGTAACTAATGCTTTTATTATAACCATGGATTATAAGCAAAGCTAACCACCTTTCCCTAACCCTAACTACCCTGCAACCATTTCACAGCGGTATGAGTACCTGTTGTTTTACTGGCAGGTGCTCATTTAGGAAACAAGCCTGTGGATCATATCAGAGTTTACGAACAAATGACCCATGTGGTTTTTTAGATTTGAGGACTTGAGAAATGATGACGGATGGGCAGTGACATCCAAAAGTTTGCCTCAATTTTATAAAGCGTTTTATTTTAAGGCTGTGCAAATATAACAGATCTGAGACGAAGCAGGAAATCCATCTATAAACTGTGATTGATGTCTACAATGGATGGTTTGTGTTCCATATAGTTAGTCGTTGTTTTCTACTAAATCTTGACTTGGCAGCAGCTAATCTGGCTTGTATGATGTTAAAGCAGTTGAAGAATAAATCCAAACAAGCTCCAGATATCCAAGGAAATAGAATAACAATATAAGCCTTGCTATGTGAATGTAGCCTGTTACACATTTACATGCCATGAATGTGCGTTGATGAAAGAGATGATGGAAGGAAGAAATGATGGACAGGAAGTGAATGTAGGAGGGAGCAACTGGGGGGAAGTAGGTGAGCCTGATAACCTTATATCAGTAAAAGGGCAATGCATACTGGAAGAACGCTGCTGAACAGGACGATGCTATGATACTTGAAAGAATATGTTTATCAATGAATAATTCATTAGACAGAATGCCGAAAGCTTTACCATCCTACATCTTTCATATACTGCTATTCTTTGTGTCTAAAAATGACAAAGAAGTGCTTTATATCTACCATTTACTTTATTTAATAGCTTTCACTCAGCATCTTTATATTTATGTGTTTATTATGTACAGCAGCACTCAGGTCCTTTGTGTTCAGGAATATCTGAAACATCTGTCAGTCTTATGAAAGTGCTGTCTCTGACGGCACAGTATGTTTCTAATTCATAGTGCTGCCACGCTTTGCATTACGTATATTGTTCCTACTAACACATATAAAATATATCCAATAAATGGAAAACAGGTAATTGCACTTATGTAACCCGAATGCAGATGGAACACAAACACAGTTACATAACACATGCAGAGTAAATGCCAGTATCTTTGATCATCGTGACTGCTGCGCCGATGATAGCAAGAGCAAATAACAAAATATGACATTTGTTGAAAACATTTAGCCGAGAGAGGGAGAGGCGTCTGCAGACACATCTATAAACTCTGAAAATGACACTGGCTAAGATGGACAGGAGGGAAAACAAGAGACACAAAGAGAAAAACAAGCACATGGACAGATACGCAGGCAGAGAGAGCAGGAAGCATTACCCCATAAGGCTCCTGAAAGCAATCCAAGCCAGAAAACAAAGAAAGAAGGAAAAAAGTGAAAGACAGAGACAGAGTCAGCAACAGATAAAAAACAGTGAGACGCATTCATTTACAGCTGAGAGAAGAATCTGAGCGACAGAAAGCAGTACAAAGGAGAATACACAGGCGACCAACAGAAGACAAACTTTAAGGACAAAGTCGATATGTGAAACATTAGCAGATGTAAAATATCAGACAGCGTAGGCTGAAACAGAAAATGCTATCACCGTTTTACTCCAGACAGCCAGAATGCACGTCTGTAAGCATCAAGGGGATCATTAACTCCCTGTGAACTGAGGCTATGTACAACATTTGTTTCCCATTGGCTGAAAGGTGTCTGAAAGAAATCATATAACAGCAAACTTGGGTCATTGATCTGGTCAGTATTTGAGGTAAACCACAGCAAACTGCTACCTCTTCTGCTACAAGTTAACTCTCACTGATGAAATTGACCAGTTCTCACCAACAAACCCAAACATATATATTGCTTTTAATTACATTGTCATACGCATATAATGGCCTCCTCCTGTATACTGAATCCGCGTGGAGTGTTGGTTGTACATGTCCTCAGAAATGCCCGGTATGCATCTGCATGACGCAATACGCACATTAGGGCCGTATGGTGGTGTGACTGGGTCAACAGAGCCCACAATTAGCCGCATCTGTGCTTTGCCATGCCCACTGCACAGATAAATATGCTTTTCAAAATTATGACATGTCAGCAGCATCAAAGTTGATGTGGAAAAACTCCAAAAATAAATGGTAACAAGTCCTGTACGAAGTACAGAATGTGATTCAAGCCTGATTGCAGACCTGTCTCAATCAAAAAAAAAACAAAACAGGGTGGGACGGTGCAGATGGTTTGTTTGGTCAACCAGTCATCACACACCTGAGCTGGATAATTTTGTCATCATCAGTCAGCCGATGCCAATTTTCCACACAATAATATGGTAAGTATTCATCTGTTTGGTTATCAAAGCAAAGCTGTAATCAAAATCATTTCATAGTCTGTGTGCCCACTCGTGGAAATCTCCGGTAGCACATCAACATAGGCAAGTTTGTGAACATGATACAGGTGAATTTCTACACGAATGCATGCTTGAAAGCAAGTATATTTCTGGCAGGATTAAGGACATGATTGTTGGATTGATGTCTCTTGGGGTTGGGTACAGAACTCTGAACATTTAAGGTTACAGAGTTAATCCTGTTGGTACTATTGAGCACGGATTCATGTTAAATCAATCTGTACCTAATTTAGGTACCTGGGAGCTCTAGAAGAGGATTTTTTTTTCACTGAATGATTGGAAACAAAAACTCTGTAGGACGCTATCTTCCATGTTTGTTCTCACTAATGTCTCTGTACTGTTCTCCTCCACACACGCGTGTCCATGCAGATAAGACAGCAGAGGGCCGCAGTGGACAGAGAAAGACAGAGATCAAGTTTACTTTGCTCCTGCAGCTTGTTCAAGTCACAAATTCCAATATCAGTTTAAATGTAAACGACACCCAACACCAAAGTTAAAATACATAAGTATGTAGGTACTCAATATAAAATTGTGGTAAAAAAAAAAACATTTTTGACCCTCAAAGTAAGTACCCTTAATAATACAAAATGACAAAAATTATTTTCAAATATTAGAATATGCGACACAGAAAAGGTGGACTTAGCACAGCAAAAAGATCTGAAACTTTAACATGTCAATCACTGACTGTAATTAAAAGCAACACGCAACAGCAAAAATGTAATTGTCAAACTACGTTGAACACAGAGTAATACAACATTTGCATGTTTTGAACTGCAAGAGTTGCAATTATTTGGCAGCTTAGAGACTTCTGTCCCCTCCTGAACCATGAACCCATCAGCCGGACTGTGCATGGCCCATTTGCCCACTCACAGGGAGGGACTGTGGAGACTTTATGTAACAATGAAAGATGAGTTTGACATCGTTCTGTCGGCAAAATAACCGCAGGCAGTACAGAAGCAGCCTGATGAGCACATTGGAGTTGATTGTTAGAGCAAAACACAGCATACAGGCACCTAGCCCCAGGGTGTTAGCATGCTAGCCTGCTGCAGGGGGGGTGCTAGAGAGAGGATAACATCAGCTAAAAATACTGTGAAACGAGTCAACCTTCCCATGCTGTGGTGTGGCTACATTATATCCAGAGCTCTGCTGGGATTAAAAAGTTACACTGCAGGAATAAGGGAAAAGTTATCTTACGAGCAGGCGAAGGCCACCAGAGCTCCACTGACCACGATGAAATCCAGAATGTTCCACAGGTCACGGAAGTAAGAGCCAGGGTGGAGGAGCAGTCCCAAGTCAATCATCTGATGATAATGATGAAAATCACACAAGATGACACAGACCTTTACTTTGTGGTTTTATAGGAAAAGGTTCACCTTAAAATAAGAAAATCTATATATTTTAATGTTACCTTCACAGCTATTTATAAATCTACATTGTTTTAGTGTGAGTTGCAGAGTGTTGGAGATATCGGCCATAGGAAATGTGTCTTTCCAGAAATTAAGACCTGGTTACTCAGGGTAACCACAGGCCCTAGTGTGAGCAGTTTCATTATTGAACTACTTCTTTCTTTCAAACTACATTTGAGCAACCACATCATTGTACAGGAGGAAAACCTCCTTATTACCAGCTCAACTGTTTGGTTGAGGGTAGCACAACTCATGTTTATACTTCAGGCTGTCACAATCAAAAGCCTGCTGTCCAGAACCAGATCAGGCTTCATTTTTCATGTGACGTGTGTGGCTGCTGTGGTTTGGAAGAAATAAACTACTTCTTACATGAAAACTGCAAACAACAGGGTCTGTGGGTTGTCTAGAGTAACTGTGTCATGATTCCTGGAAAGACATGTTGTTGTTGAGTTGCTTCTAGAAGCTAATATGTCTCCCTTGCTCATAAAAGCACATCTGGTACTTTTGGTTTTAGTTATGCAGTGCATTCATTATCTACAGTATTTGGGAATTTACAGTGTTATGAACAGCTATGAAATTAAAACCACGAAACCAGATTAGAAATGCAAGTGATGAGACAATGCTGTTCACTGTGAACTGCCTTCACAATAAAATCCAATTTGGTGATGTGCAGGTCAAAGGAAAAACTCCTCATTTAAAACTAAATGTGTTTGGAAGTGACTATAATTGTAAAATGCAGCTAATTAAATGCTGCTGGAATCCTGGTTATATGTCATTTCAAACAGCAAGAGGTTTTTGACCTGCAAACAACCCACATCTTACTCAGCTGGTTTTTCACTTCAACAAACTGCTCACCTTAATCACCATCTCAAAAGTGAAGACCCCGGTGAAGACGTAGTCCAGATACTTGAGGACCTGCAAAACCAGAGTGTAAGGAAAGGCCCTGTGAGATGACTCGTCAGATCCGGTGACAGATGTTGGTCCTGTTATGCACAACATGTTCCTCTGTCCTGTCAGAGGGCTCAAGCTCTGTCAGCTCTGCACTCCACTGTACTAACACAGATTGCCTGAACACCCACACACACATAAATATACAACACACAACATCACCTCAGATTCCCTCTGTACTCCTGATGGAATAAGAATTAGTTGTGCTTGTCCGTCAAAATGAAAAAACTCATATCACGTGCCTGTGTGCCTGATTCCCCACATGCCCCCCTGTGTCACGCAGGGATATAAAGAGAATGGAAACATTTTGCCAAAAAAGAAATGCCCTAAGTCAGTGTGACGGCAAAAATGACTTCCTACTCTTGGTTACTCTATATGGGCGAACTGTGGAGCCCTGTTAAGATGGTCTTATTCAGTTTGAATGAATCAGTCAGTCCAAATACAATGTGTTTGCATGTGAATCTGCATGTGTGCGTGTGCACATTTTCATGCAATTTCTAGTCCGAGTGACTATGTGTCTGACAACCAGTGTGTTTATTGTGTGTGTCCAGATGTTTATTCATGAAGTCTGGAGTCTGACTCACGTTGTTGCGCGGTGCGTTGGCTTGCACAGGGTCCTCAGCTGCCAGAGCGATGCTGCTCATGGTAATGACCATCAGGATGCACATTTCAAAGTAGCGTAGGTTGACCACGTAGTGACATAGCCTCCGCACCCTGCAGGACCACACACATGCACAAATGTTAGAGTACACACAGAGTAGTGACAGCTCAGTAGGTGACGTCCTCTCAGGTGATGTTCACTCGGATGACATCTCTTCAGATGACGTTCTCTCAGGTGACGTCCCCCTGTAAGAGGTCGTAAAGTTACGCATGTCCCTCCTTGTCAAAACAGCGGACATGAGTGGACATTGATCAGCCTCAGGAACACCATGTGACCGGGGGGCATCTGGGTTTACAAAGCCTTTTAATAGAATCTATATGGATTTAAAAGACCTGCCTCTGTATCAAATACTGTATGTTAATATAAGAGACAAAAAACAAACAAAAAAAAACGCTTGACATAGACTAACTTAACAATAACAGAAAACTTTACTTCTGAGACTCATGCCCAGAAAAATGTGGAAACATGGATCCACTGGAAAAACAAGAGCACTCTTCTGTATCAGCTTCCTCCTCATCATGAGAGTCTGGCTCACTGCCTGCATCACTGTGCATCTGCACTTTAGTTAAAAAAGATCCTGAGGAACTTCCTGACTTGAGGTACCAACCCTTCAGTTTCTGTCACCATGGCCTCAGGTTTGAGGCACTGGCGCTTTTCCCAAATGCTTTACACTGGGCTATAAACCTCCACAGAAAGGCTGAGGGACATGGTCCTGAGCCAAGAGAACTACATCATCAGCAAAGAGGACAAACAGTTTTCCAGTCACGCTATACAAAAAAACCTGTTGGAACATAGCAAACACATCTCTCCTCCTAAGAAGACCTTTAACTATTGCAACTGTTTGCTCTTCTTTGAGTGAAATTATACTGTGTAGTTTATTCTATATTAATGTGATTTTGGCTTTCACAGCTTGTTTCACTTCAGCTGCAGCCATTTAATCTGTTTGCAAAAAGGCCTCAAAAATGCTCCTCTGTACAGTCAACATCTCCCAACGCCCTATTATAAATAAATGGCTGTGCTTGGCCAAACACGTCTCCGTCCTCTGGAAGTCTGTCCATTTGTTCGCTGATGGGGTCATCAGGTTTCTCCTCCAAAAAATAGTGGATGAGAAGGCCATGTCTATCATGTAACAATAAAAATAAGAATTTGACGAAAATATAATAATGTATGTAACACCTTTGGCATTTTGTCTGTCATTATATTGTGTTTTTTGGAACCAGAAATGAGCACATGTATTTGGAGAGGGTCTCTGCATCTGTGTGTATCAAACACACAATGCACCTTGTTAGTGCACAGTCAAACACAAACACAGTGATTGAATAGCACAAACACAAACTGTTATTGAAGATTTTACTGCAATGACAAATCAAGTGAGATGTACAACCATATTTCTCATTACAACTGCATTTCTTTTTGCAACCACTGCCGTTCGACCCTTCTGGCTGTTTGAAAGAATGTAGGTTTTAGATGCTTTTGCATTGGCATCTCTTGGGTGTGATGGCCTCTCAGTGAGATGCAATCAAAATTGAGAGAAAACCTAAAACCTCTACTGGTTAAAGAAAAGATGGAATAGCCCAGCTGCTCCTGTCAGAACTTGGTTCCAGAGCCAGTGCTGTTTTGAGCTTAGATCAATGTGAACTAACTGGTGTCCCTCAATCTGCCACACTGACTGTGTTCCTTCACTACCAGAGAGAGGACATTCGACATCCTAATAACCACTTTTTGCAGGCAGGGGGTCAGTCCACCAAATACCCATGCTTCATGCTGCCCAGTGGCCAAGCTCCATACTCCTACTCCTAAACAAATGTTATTATCAGATCAATATACATGTTGAAAGCGAATATTGCATATCATGTTTATTTTCTCCATCAATATTATAGATTTTTGCAGCGTGATTTATTTACACTACCCCAAATATATAGATTTGACGTTTCCAGCAGAAAAAGGGATGAGTATATGTTCACTCAGCAACCAAGGGGGTCCCAGAAATAAGCAGAATAACTTCAATGTATAATGGGAAAGGTTCTTAGTTCAATAACTCACTACTTTTTAGCTTCTCCCACTGTACATGGTATAATTCAAATTATAACTAGGTTTTAGAAACTTTCTGCAGTCCTTAATTCAACCCAAACTATCAATCTTATTCCACATCACTCCGCTCTGTCAGCACCCAGTTATGACTTACGGGTTTGTTTGCCCGAAGATAAACATGGAGCTGTAGGGAAGGATCTGCCGAGGCCCATTAGCCGCCTCCTCCTCCTCCAGGTCCTTCTTCTCCTCACTGAGTTGGAAGTTGTCGCAGTCGATATTGTTCACTGGTGTGGAGAGATAAACACACTCATTAGCTCACAGAAGCACAAACATTAATAATAATAATCTGGTTCAAAATGCAGGTTTTTGGTCTATGTAGTTTATTTAGTTTTATGCTTTTATTTACTTTTTGCATTTATAAAAATATATAATCAATAACTTAAAGTACATCTCTGGAGATGGTGGTTAAAGGGTCAAGATGAGACATAAGAGATATGAAAATATGGAACGATCATAAACTATAGAGATGTCACTCTGGCCATGATGCCAAATCCAGCCAACCTAAAACGTGTGAGTTATTGGAAAATAAAAAATAAGAATTGAAAAGTATTTAAAGCATCATTTGCTGTGATTTAAAACAATTATTTACTTTTTTTTTTTTACCAATATGACTGGAGCTGTAATAATGGATATATTTCATTCAGATATCTTAAGGTCAGAGGTCAAGAGACCCTTTTAAAAAGGACCAGGCCAGTTTGCCCTTGCCAATAATTTGCCTTTGGAGAGTTTTAAGCCCCTTCCAGTCAAGATATCACCACGTGGTGGTACAATGGAATCCTCAGTCTTTGTGACACCAGTATCTTCACTTTACCTTTAAATCTAAGGAGCATTTACTCTTATTTTCATAGTTTTCACATGGTAAATATTTCAAATAAATCATAAATATTTATCGATTCATTTTATTTTCAATGCCATTTTTGTTATCTTTGAAAACAATGCTTCACAATAAAACAACTATGAACATGCTAACATTGTCACTGTGAGCATGTTAGCATTCAGCCATGAAAACAAAAAAAAAAAAAGAGACACAACGCATTGCCAAAAAAAAAAGCCTCGTTAGACTGTTTTGTTACATAGTGCAGTGCAGTTTTTCATCCACTGTTCTTATTTCAGCACATTCCGTTATAACTCCTATTGTATATGATAAGATTTTACTTATTAATTTTTTCTGGTGCTGTGGTAATATGCTTAATTAGCCTTAATCACCCTTAATGACTTTGCTGTAAAGTGATGACTAGTGGGAGAATTATAATAAGATGTTTTAATCCTGACTCTACTCCAAAGAAAATAATTATAAAAAAAAAAAACTTTAAAAAGCAAAACTTTTCTTTCAATCTCGTGTGTAACTGTGACGTGCTGCACTCACTGGGTATGATGGTGGTTTCTCCGGGCGGGGCAGTGATGGTGACAGGGATGTGGATGGTGTTGCTGTTGAGGCCGGCCTGGCTGGCCCTGGTGGAGTTCTTCTGGTTGTCAGCATCCTCTTGCTTTTCTCCGAGGCTCAAGGTACTCTGCATTGTCTGCAGAGGACTGGAGGCCAGGCCGTCCTCCTCAGCATCTGGCTGCCTCTCCCTGGGGAAAGAGATGTATATCTGTGTAAGACAGGCATGAATATACTTTGCTCTCAGGGTGCGTCAACATTGAAGACGTTAAGAAATTAGATCCATATGAGAAAGCTTCTCTGTCCTCCCGGGAAACAGACCACAAGTTTTTTTTTTTGTAGGTTTTGTCTGCATTTCATACACACACTTGGCAAACGGGTGCTAAATTATTATTGCTATTCTTACATAGTGTCTAACAATGTGACATTTAGGTCTAAAAAACACCACTGGAGAATTCATTAAGCCCAGTCAGATACATAACAGGCCAATCAGAGAGCTGTTCAGACAATGTTATGATATGTTGCTGTTACTCAATAAACAAATATTCAAAACAGGCAATGAAGATGTAAAATGAAGCAAGACAATGCAATCTCTCTCTATTTATTTTTTTATTATTATTATTATTATT
>JAOWBC010000711.1:18648649-18674171 GCA_028566105.1 Hypoplectrus providencianus
GTTTTTTGTTTTTTTAAATAAGGGTGTTTATCAAGATGTTCATAGTTCCTTAAAACATCTAATACAAGTGGATAATTCTACAAAAGTCTCAAGAATCTAAGGTTAAAATAGTTCCAGAATCACGTATACTCAAGGATCAAACTTTGCTGATAATGATCACAATTTCCTTCACACCTGTAGAAAACACAATTCCACATTCTGATCCTGCATCCTCTGAACCTCACACACCGTGGTTTTAATTACAAGCTGTGAAAGAGGATACAGTTTCCAAAGAGCGTGAGGACGATGAAGTAGACGGAGGAGAACATGCCGCGGCGGACACCCCCCTGAGACTCGATCCCGTGGTACATCACGGCGTTCCAGTCCTCGCCAGTCAGAATCTGACGAAGATGAGAGAGAAAGAGAGAGAGGAAGACATGAGCAGGTTGTAAAGCCCCGCGCAAATCTCACACAGTGTAGAATTAAATTACTTTAGTGAGTGAAGGGTTATGAGCACAGACTAATTGAAGGATTATCAGTGAGCTCATTAGGGGACAGAAGGTACACAGACCAGCCATTCTCTCTAATTAAAATGACTGATAACAATCTTTCTTTCTCCATAAAGTCAATATTCTCCCATTCATGCAGACTGTGTGAAGTGTGTGTTTGTCAGAGTGTGCAGGTGTGTGTAGCACAGTCTTACCTGGAACACAGTGAGGATGGCTGCTGGAAAAGTATCAAAGTTTGTTGTTGGCGTCTCATCTTCAAAGTTAAACCTAGTGGATCAGAAGCAGAGCAGCATTACAAAGAGACGAAAGACTATATAATCAAACTGTAGTCCCAGTGAGATCTTAATGCCATCTACTTGCAGATCAGGGGTAGATAGAGGGGGAAGTACATTCATTCATTTTAAAATCAATTTGGATTAATGTCAGGAGACCTGTTGCTAAACTGTCTAAACTTCAGAACATGAAACACAAACACAGTCACACCTTGAGTCACCATTTCTTCTTTCTGTCCCTGTCTGTAATCCATATCCACACTACTGAACTTCTATACAGTTACAGTTTTACAAAAATGACTTTTTTGATGCTCAAGCTTTGTGTGTTATCAGAACAAAGTCAATTTTCTCCTGATTGGTCTACTAGATTTTTTTTTTTGCATAGAATAGTTGCTATGGGACAAAACACAGTCATAATCTGTGCTCGCTTTTTTTCCCCTATGGATATCATGAGACTCCTCCTGACGTGCCTCTTTCTCCACCCAGTGACACAGATTCAGGGACTCAGGGAAATTGATTCAAATAAGAATCAAGATTCCATTACTGTGTGAACTATGTCTCCATTTACACATGTTTTATTCTTTTCGAATGGCTGACTTGTTTGACCTGCTTGAAACTAGCAAGGCCAAAACATTTCTTCCTTCATATTTGTTTCTACATTGCATGGCCCATCCAGCTTGCACTTCTAGCTTTATCCCACTCAGTGATAAAGACTTTCATTTTCTGATGAGTTTGCAGACCAAAGCGAGTGTTTACATGAGCACCAGACTGCGGAAAGCTGTGACAGTCGGTCCTGGTTGTGAATCTACCATGCCTCCAACGAATAAGCAAAGTTGAGTGAGTCTCCCACCTTCCATGAAGCAGTAAGGGCAGTTGGCCGAAACGTTGGTGCTGCACAGGAGAAGCCAGATCTGAGTCTGACCAAAGAAACCCTGCTGCAGTCTGGGCTAAAGCACGTCCATTAGAACCTGCATGATTTCAATGGAAGCTGACTGGATGGTATAGTGGCAGCCAAATAAAAAAGCCTCACATTCTTGGAAGCAGCCTCAAATCCTTATGTAGGCCACATAAATGCCTTACTGATTACTGTGTTCAACAACCTGTTCAGTGTCCCCTGTAGTTACCTCAAATGTCTGAGATTTGTCCTCTTTTATGGTTAATTCTAATAACATTAAACCCCATCTAGCCTTGCCATATTTATCATGATTGCGCACACACAGTTTTCCCATGCAATGAGTAGTTATTACCAACATAACAGGTGCACGTGTAAATATTAACACCCAAATTGTAACAAACTAGAGTTATTTTCTAATGGTCCAAACCCTGGGCAAATACTCACCTTACCTTTCAAACCAAGTCTTAAACCTAAAATACTAAAATTAATTCCAAGAATGATATAAGAGCCCATTAGACATTATGTCCTCACCCTTGAAAACATTTTAAAAATCACATTGGTCCATGGACAACAGAAAAACACTTTCTCAGATTGGTTCTCAGCTGCAGGTAGAGAGAAGATGAATATGCATGGATGAATGGAGTCTGGTATTGATAATGGATGAGACAGAAGGAGTGGGAGAGGAACATGCAGCAGGAAACACCAGTCACCAGGGAGCCACAGCTCCAACTGTCAAGTCCAAAACACACTGCCTCTGCAGCTCAGGCCTGCATCATGTGACACCAGTCACATGTGCAAATATTAGACAGGGCGCTGCCGCACGTCAACAAATCCACAGGAGGTATTAACCATCGGGTACCAGTATCAAATACAGTCAATCTGGAGTGACGCCTTGACTGAGGAACTTCCACTTCTTTTGACTGTATTTCTCAGCAGCAAAGGGCTTTTAAAAATATTGAAAAAGAGAAAGTTGGTAGTAGGGACCTGGGTATTTGAATTTCTCTGTGTCTTCTGTGACAGCTACACCACCACAGAAGAAGACGTGCAAGCAATTGACAAGAGAACAAAATCAAAGTAGCCTGGATATGCCAGGCAGTGGAGCGGGTTCACTTCTAGGGTGTTGAAGCTTCTGCACCTCCAAACTCCAGCTGTGTGTGAATCGAGTTCATATAGAGTGTCGCATAGACAGCCGTCTTTAAACATCCTACAGTGCCAGTATGTTTTGGGCTCAGCACAATGGGTGGATTATAAGGCAATGGGCCACTGGGCATAGACATTAAAACACGAACCATATCCCTACACAGGAACAAGACACTGATTTTATAGTTGTTTGGCTTCTTTTTGTTGTTGTTTCATGTCTCTTTGTGTCACTTTGCCATTATTTTGGTCATATTTTGTCTGTTTCGCCCATTTTCCTAGTTGTTGTGAGAATCTTTGTTTCTTTGCAGCTTTGCATCTTGACTGTTTTGGTTCATTTTGCAGTTATTTGGGATGTCTTTTTTTTTTTTTTTTTTTTTAGCTGTTTTTGTGTTTCATAGTTTAACAGTTGTTGTTTGTAATAATTTCTCTTCTTTTTAGTAGTTGTTTTGGCTGTTTGTTTTCCTTTTTGAGTCTCTTTGTAGTTGCTTTATGTTTCTTTGTGGTCATTGTGAGTCTAGTCTGGTAGCCCCATTCAGTAATCCATCCATGCTAAACACAACATCACTACTGAAGGGAAACTTGAACACACTTCAACATGGGCAAAAGACGACAACAGAAAACACAAAAAATATCAGGGAGGAGTGAACGAATGGACGAATGAATTGCAGGAGATTTGCTGCCACAGATTGAAATGTTTGCACTATATTGTTAATATCATCCTTTTCTTAAACCTTTAAAAACTGCTTACACATATTAGGATCCAAACTGGATTAAGCTGCCTGAATACTAGCTTACAATCTGAAATGTGTCAGGCGTTATTGTTATAGATATATGGCTGCAGAATTACTTTGTCTTAACGTGAGTTCACAGGAGGGTCCAATCTAGTCATCACACATGCATAGCTTCTACACAAATGATTAAATATTTTCAGAAAGCCCCCAAATGACCCAACAAACCTGCCAAAACCTGAATCCATGGTCTTGAAACTGAAGAAGACAATGAGAAAATGACAGAGATGCGTAAGGATAGGTTGGTCAGAACTAAAAATGACCTGGACTGCTGATCATTCATCATTTCATGTGTCAGTTAATATTGAAAAAAGGCATGTGCCATAAATAGGTGGGGCTTGAGATGGAAATATAGCAAGTTTCAAGTTTGAGAGCAGTTTTAAAGGATTTTTATTGCGTATTGTGATCATTGTCAGGGCAGATGGGGGAATTGTGAGATCACTCGGTTTACAGCATCCAGGCCAAAGGCAGTTAGAATAATGACTTTTTGATTTAGAAATGATTTGTGAAAATTGAAGCTGGCAATTTCGCCTTTGCCAACTTTCAAAGAATAATTGGTCCAATTGTGTAACATTGTCTGGAAAGCATCTCAAAATGGGACACTTCAAGAATGTGTCATTTATAGAACTTATAGAAAAACAGTTGTTGTTACTGTTTTTTATTATTTAAAATTGAAATTAACAGAAAATATACTTTTTAATTTTCTGTTCAGGTTTCTTTTCTGTGAATTAGAAATTGAAATGAATTTCTCCCTTGGGGATAAATGAAGTGAATTATTTAATATTTTTCTTTTGAATAAATATTTTTTAATTTGATTGATTTTAAAATGTTCTATCTTGTCCTCAAGCAGTCAAAACAATGAACAATCAAGAAATTCCTGATGTTATGGTTTTTGATTACATGTTCTAAACCATGGCCTGAGATTCAGATGTGGGCTCTGTTTTTGTGACACAGTGCCATGTTGAATAAACAAGAAAAAAGACCAAGGCATGGAAACTTACCAGACACCCTGATACAACAGTGAAGCTATTTACAGTTGCCTACCTTTTTTTTTTTTTGCCATTGGGGGCATTATTGTAATGGATACATTTTTAAATGGTCCATAAATGGTTTTAACCTTTAATAAATGGATGAAATAAATAGGCAAATTAACAAATAAGACAAAGCAGTAAAGAGTTGTCATTGGATTAACTGTTTTTAAACTCCGCTCAGGGCCATGAGGAAGATGTACTTTGAGTTCAACTGATGGGGGCAACAAAGGAGAGGGTTTGTCAAAAGTTTTGAACCATAGTTTTAGATTAGAAAAAGCTCCTTTACAATCCTATAACATTGCCTTCATTAGTTCAGTTCAACATTTTCATTCTCGCATGATTTTAGGTTACTGTTGCTATCGTTAAGTCTAACCCTCTTGCCAAGTTCCAATTAACAATGAGGTACCCCAGGGATCTACTCTCAGCCCACTGCTTTTATGTTATAATAATATGATTCCACCTAACTGGTACATTAAAGACAATTTTTATGCTGATGACACTATTGTGTATGCCACTCATTTTACTACCACCTACACACTGACTCCACTCTTCTTTTGATGTTTTGTTACCTTTGAACACTATTGTAATCCTACACTAGTTTCAAATGCAGACAGACAAACATGGTATTTTCTACATCCTGCTGTGTCTTTGACCGTCCTGCCATTTAGACTTTAACTTATGCCCTGAACTTATCACTCTTGCTGACTCAAGCTAAAACTTTGCCATTACAAAAGATCATCATTAGGACTCCTATTTAACACTTCACCTAAAAGTTCAAATATGAAAGTAGGTTTTTGGCATCAAATAAAAGGCTGTCTGTCTTGTGTAAGAAGTAAAACATTTTTACAGTCAAAGTTTATGTCTGCACTTGACAATAAAGGCAGCCTGTCTTGTCTCTGTGCACATTCATCACTCAAATTACCATGCTGTTTCATACATAGTGATTTTTTATCCAAAGTTGGTTAAAACACTGTTTTGCAAGCTACAGTGTGGCACTTCAGCTATTTCATATTAGCAATCTAGCGTAGATGCCAAAACAGGTACAGAAATCATAAATATGGCAGTATGTGCACCTGAAAAAACTATTTTTGCTGACAAAAATACTCTGAATGTTCTGTACACTGTCACAAAAATAGAGCCCTTTGAATCCTTTTAGCAAACAAGGACAGATGAGTTATATTTACATGCTTGATGCATTCAGTGCCAATTTACTGCCTGGTAGCAGGCATCAAATATTAACATTTAATTCCATTTTAAATATCTTTTCATACCAAGGAAAGAGGAACAGCTTGACAGAAATATTAATCACAGTTGACATTACACAAAACAAAGAAGGGATATGCATGCAAGAGCATATTATTTATACAGTAATTTCCATTAAATGTGTTTTCAAATGCACTGTAAAAATACTGACACACAAAAACAGCCTTATATGGGTTTTAAATGTTTACATTTTGAACTGAAATGTAATAAAACAAGTGAAATGCCTTTTCCATGTTTATGAACAACAAGATCCTTTAAATGTGTGATGTGTCAAGCAATCAGAGGAGAGGCAGATAAGACAAAACACACAGAGGGAGAAGAAGGGTGTGTAAAAATGAGGAAAGGAAGTGGAGCACATTGTTACCACAGCGACCGTCTGCACAAATGACGGCTGGTTTCTCCTGCCCAGAGCAGATCCAGCGATACGTGTGTGTGTGTGTGTGTGTGTGTGTGTGTGTGTGTGTGTGTGTGTGTGTGTGTGTGCATGTGTGCGTGCATGCCTGCATGCGCGTCCAGACTGATCCTGTTGTTTTGAGGCTGATACAAATATTTGTCACATAACAAAAACATACTGTGATAAAAGGTCTGAGTAAAGATTTTTTTGTTTGTTTGTTTTTAAGATCAATTTTTAAAAATTATCAAACATGTGTCTAAGAGTAAATATTAAACAGTTCATGTTAAACAGTTAAGTGCTATAACTAAATAAACAATGTAATAATTAAGTATACTTGAAAAAAAGTACAAGATAAATGCTGAAAAAACGAAGTGCTGCAGTGTATCAGTTTGGAGTATGGCTGTGTTTGATGGGTTGTGCCTTTTTAAACCTTATCATCATTGCAAATGACAGTAGTTCTTGAGCTGGGCTGATGCTGGTTTGCATTTGATTCAAATTCATTTTTTCCCCATAGGCTAGAGAGCCATGTCATTAAGTCACTGTATATTTTGGTACGTCTTAATATGTTTGTATATATCTGTATATGTCGTCTCAGGACCCCTGCTTTAATATCGCGTCCATACTAAATCTGTCGAACCACAAAGAACTGGCACACAACTAGGCACCAGCCCTCAAACAGCCTTGGTGGGAAAGAGGGTTTAAGAAACAGTTAAATTAAAAATAAATTTCCCCAAACATGTCAAAATCAGTATTGTGACATCAAAATCCATCCTTGTCTTATTTTTTTATTTCTGTTTTCTTTTTGCTGATCAATGCTGAACTCAGGGACGTTCACAAAATTAATCCACTTGCACTGGTCATGCAAAGAATCTAGATTAAATCTTGTTTGTTACTGTACACCACTCAATTATTCTTTTTCGCTGGGTAATCTGTCACTACACTGAGGTTAGTTCACTGCTTTCATGGCGGTGTTGGACCTCTAATGCTCCTTCAGCTGAATGGGAGCAAATCCCTGCAGCCAGGTCCTAAAAGCTTGGAGAAAGCAAGTAATTAAAAGCAAATGACTAATACCCTTTTTTTTTTTGAATGAAATATTCAGCTTTCACACACTGAAAAACCCATTATTTTCCCGTAATATCAGCCAGCATGTATCGGTGTGGCTCTGGTGCGTACTGTACATGCATGATGGAGACGAGAGTGGGAGGGAGGAGAGAGAGGAGAGGGGGGAGGGGCAACTAATTCAATAAGCCTGCTCTCCCTTGGTATGTCATCATATCTCTCTCTCTCCATGCCTCTCTCCTACCTTTGTCCCTGTCTGTCTCATTACCGGGTCCTCCATCACCCACCCATCACTTCGCCCATCCCTCCATCGCTTTCTCCATTTCACCCCAGCCTTTTGCTTTTCCTTCTTCCCCAGCCTGTCTCCACCCTCTCCCCCTGTCTCACTCCACCCTCTCCTCTCCTGCTTCCTTGAGGATTAGCAGGCCCAGTGCAGGGAGCGATGGTGGTGGTGGCGGTGGTGTGTTGCTGCGCCTGTGTGCGCCGACCTCTGTTTACTCTGATAATAGGGATTGGGAGCGTGCTGCTTGGCTTCTGTGTGACATCTACGGGGACTTCATTAAATCAATCCTGAAAACAAGAATCGTGTGAGGCCAAACTCCCCACAAGCTCGTGCCCTAACCCATTCCGCTTCTAATCCTTCAGACAATAGCAGCAGGTTAGCATCGTACAAGCCGATGTAACACACATCTCCGAAAACACTCAAGTGGATTGCCGACACCAGCTGTATGATATTAAAAAATACTGCTGAGCATAATAACTGTGGCATGAATCAAAACACACATGACATCCTGCTGCCTCACAAGAAGTAAAGAAATGAAACCAGCTTTTATAACATGAGGAAGGGGCCGAAAAAGAGTTAGCCCTTTATTTACAAAGAGGACAGGATATAATGTTGCAAATGGGGCCCAGTTCACTCCTATGAAAGTTGCTAGCTAGAAATTCCTCATCTGTGGGCCCACAGGGGAGAAGACTATCATTACATCAGAGCCGCCTCAAAGGCTTCAGGCTCATTCACACGAACAGAGGACTAGCAAAAAGGGCACAAATTGATCCATAATAAATAACTTGCTCTCCACCACTTTCTGCCCATATATACTCCAATATGTAAAAAAAAAAAAAAAGAGCACTCGTTTTACTTCCAACACTGATTAACTGTATGGGATTTTGATGAATATTGAGGATTTATGGATTTACATATTTTTATGAAATTGCAAATTCCCCGATTGACTGATAGATAGGTAGATTCATATCATTTTCTAGGTATTTCAAATGTCATAAAGCAGGTAAAGTACTTGGCATTTAGAGAAAAACATTTTATTTATAATGATTGTCAAAGTCCATCCTAAAGAGTTGTACTGAACCAGCACAGTGAGGAAACCCTGAGCTGAAAATATAAAATGCCATCTTTCCTGTGTTGGACAAAGTTAATCAAAAAAGGAGGTCTGTACCCTTAAATCCAAAAGCTACAAAGTAGCAACCTGCAAAATTCATTATTCTATTACAGTAAATCCTGAATGCTTCCTCTGAGCTTATCACGTATTTTTTTGCAAACAGTCGCTGATGTCCTGTGAGTCTCAGCAGGGAGACGTGCTCTGAATCAAGCTGTTTATCTTTCAATTCTCACTATTTTACCAGGAGATTACTTTTACTGTTGTGAAAACAGGAACATAATCTCTGAACCAAAAATAAAGTTGGAACTGCACAAAGCACCTCTTCTTCTTAAGCAGCCATTAAATCTTCTATTTAGGGTTGAAAGCCTTTTTGTCTTTTTATGTCTTTTTATTAGACAACTGAAATTATCTGCCAGAGATACAGTTGTGCTGTCTTTGGCTTTTACCAAATTCAACATTTTCTGAAAGAAAAAGTGACATTATGTGCAAGCAGAATAATAGAGTGAAAGAGTGTCTATTTTTATCACACGTCTGATTCTTGGCTCAAGGAAAACAAAATTATTTGACACCTTGTGTTCTTTTTTAGGACTTGGAGGTGAGAATGAAGACCGTTCTCGGCCTGATGTGCTCGGCTGGCTGGAAGCACCATGTGGACGTCGAGCTCATCTCACACTTGTCCATCACTGGAGACCGATGCCACGCTAATGATGGTGCGGATTGATGTAAGGCTTGGCGCCATGGCAACCGTCTGCCGCTGCAAAGACATGCAGTTGTGGTGTTTGTGAAGGCCGTCAGTCGCACTGAGACTTGACTTTATGTGAGAGTGGCATTTTATCTGAACGGGTAGACTACCTGCCAGAGGTGAGTGTCTGTAACACGCGAATATACACTTACACTATCTGAAAGATTACTTATAATTGACCCATCAAGTGCAGATCCTGACCTTTCAAGGCTGTGTGCTGTGTGTAGAAACACATCTATCATCTGGAAACCTCTTAAAAATTGGTGTGTATCAAATCATGCCATCATTGACTATTGCTTCACAAAAATAATTGAAATGAAATTGCTTAATGAGCAGAACTTTCAACAAAACAAAGCTAAATGATTTTTTTATGCCGTGTTCTGTGTTTTTTTTTTGCATCATAAATATCTGCCAAAGCATATAAGGAGATCAACTTCATGTAGAAAAGCTTAAGGATCTTTAAATCTCATTTGGATCTCAACTTTCTTTTCATTTGCTAATTTGGGCAAACCCTTGTGTGGTCAAATACCACAGCCAAAGGGTTTAAGCAGCATGCAGGGTTTCATGTTGGTTTTTCAGTTGTGCTCCCTGTCAGCTAAGTTTAGTGGAATTAAAAGCCAAATATATATCTCTAAAATGTGGTGAGGTAGAAGTGTTAAGTTTCTTTTGTGAAAGGAAAGTAAGGTGCAAGTTCCCACAAAATTGTAGTTCAGTACAGATTCTTGTTTGAGTTGTTGGTGAAATGTCACCAGAACCTGATCAGAGAGGAGTCAGGCGCTTTGGAGACCCTCTCTGGTACTACTCAGCAAGTTTAAAATCATACTGGGAACACATGTCAACACAGCCAGGTGTGACTAAATGTTGCCAGCAATGCCAATGGAAGAACAACATAGCTGTCAGATGTTCAGAGAAGTTCTTAACAAATCAACAGACAAGCAAAAAAACGAAAAACTACCATCAGAACTTGCTGATCAATGTCCTTGTTCAACTTTGACTTACTGCTGTGCAGAATTTTTCTATGCAATAAGGGACCACTGACACCCTCTCAGGTGCTCTCACCTTCCATTTCATATCCCAATAAAGTGGTATGGGTAATCTGGATAAATTGTTGGCTTGTTTACAACACCTGCTTGATCTCCTCGTAGCGTTGCTGCTGTGCTCCTCAGCTGCATCCTTTGTGTGTATGATGTTTTCCACACTGAGTTAGTATAAAAGACCCAAGCTGTAATAAACCTAAACTGTCCTTAAGGGGCCATTCGAGATTTCTTTCCATGTGAACCTAAAAGAAAACTGCTTGCTACCTCAGGATTATAGGGCTGAGACACACCAACAGGCTGTAAATTAAATAATTACACAGACATATAAGACTGTTGTTGTGAAAAGACAGGGAGCAGAGAGGCTGTGTGAGCACAGTCAGACGGGGGTTGGACGGCCAGGCCTTTGATTATCTGCAGCCAGCCCAGAATCATGAGGTGTTCCAGCCATTAGATGACATGGAGCTCACGCTGAGAGTGATATCAAAGGAACACAGTCGGGGCTGCTGCTCTGCCAGCTACCTGCTGCGTCAACACGTCTGTCACCACCGCCGCGCCGGGCCGGGGATCACACACGGGGAGGAGGGTCAGGTGAAGAGATGGATAAAGGAGAAGAGGAGAGGATGTGTGTGTGTACATGTGTGTGTTTCGTGTCGAACAGCTGGACAGAAAGATGAGGAAGGAGCGGTCACAGAGCAGGGCAGGTTGGAGAGATTACTCACTGTCCTCCGAAGAGCTGCATGCCCAGCAGAGCAAAGACCACGATGAAGAGGAAGAGCAGGAAGAGCAAGCTGATGATGGACTTCATCGAATTGAGGAGGGAAACCACGAGGTTCCTCAGCGAGTTCCAATATCTGACAGGAAGCGGAGAAATCACTTTTTTTTTGTTGTTTTGAAAGAACAAACAGATCCAGACAAAGACAGAAACAACCAAAACAGAGGAGGATCGAGAGGAACAAATGGCAATATGAGCTGTAGGTGGCATAAAACAAATCAATGTGTCAGGGTCTACAGCTGCCAGCTTGAGTGAATCACAGGATTACAGCTAATCGTATGAAATAAAAGGATTGCCATCAAGTCTAACAGGATTTTCATTTCGGAGAGAAAAGAATTAAGATTTAAGCCCTGAGAAAAAGTGCAGTTCCTGCAGCATCCAACCAGCCATCTGCTGTGAAAGTAAATGTACACAGCACTTAAAGAATACATTGGGCTTTATGTTTATGTATGTCAGTTTATTTAGGACAGTAGCAGCATGGACTACTGGTTTAATCTGATTTAATGCTGGGAATGTGTAGAGTTGGGTAATTATAGCAGCACTGATTTTACACATGGAGCTCAGTCTGATACATGTGTAGTGTAATCCAGCCTGTGAAAACAGTCTAACCTGGAGGAATTACTCAGCAGTTACTTCAGTTATGTGTGTTATCACACAACTCTTTTTGCATTCTATATGAAATTCCATGGCACAATATAAAATGGTCAGAGCAGGCTTTTGGTAGGTTAGTTTATGTAGTATGGAGAGTGACAAAGTCCGTTCAGGTCAGGTTGGACAGTTGGATCATTTATGACTTTCTCTCAGGAGAATTATGTGAATGTACCATGAGGAACAGAAAGTCAGCACTGCACAAACTAACCTTCATACAAAATGTAATCAAACTTTAATTTAAAGCAAAACTGTATCAATGGAAGCCTCATGTGTCTGTAGTTTCATGTGTGTGTTGTACTCACTTGGTGACTTTGAATATCCGAAGCAGTCGCAGGGCTCTCAACACACTGATGCCAAACGATGCTCCAGGTTTGATCATGTCCCAGATCACCTCAAAAATACTCCCGACAATCACCTGGAGAGGACAGAGGACAATGTTATATCCTGCTGCATTAGGCTTTGGATTATGAAGCAAAATGGCTGTTTCAAAAATTAACAATCTTAATTGTCAGACAGTGGTCTCTTCCTCATAAGAGCTGCTGGTTAGTTGGATTATTCTACTCTAGAGGCCAGTGGCCTTAAGCCGACCCATCAGATCTTTAAGAAATTTGCCTTAAAGACTGAACAACTGGTTGACGATCCTCTGATAAACAGGCAGAATATCGACCTGTGACCCCCAGTCAGAGGTAACTTACCCCAAAATCAAAGCAGTTGAAGGAGGAGTGAAAATAATTCCTTGCTCCGAGGCCATACATCTTTAAGGACATCTCAGTCAGGAACAAACCCAGGAACACAATCTCCGCTGCGTCTGTTTCCAAGATGAACAAAACCAAGAAAAAGGTATTTTACAGGCCATCAACATCAATAAGTGTAAGAGTATGAGTGTGTTTTTGTGTGTGTGACTCACAGAGGGCCTTTGTGAGCCAGTCAGGCTGGTCATAGTGGACTATGGCCACGCACAAAGTGTTGAGGCCCACCAGACACAGAACGATCCAGTAGAAGCTCTGAGCTTTGACCATGCGGCGGATGAAGAAGCGGGTCCTCTTCTCCTTACGGCGGAAGTAAGAGGAGCTGTCCATCTTACCGCTGCTTTTTACGCTGGAGCGACCGAACGGAGAGCCAGGAGGAGCTGATGATGAAGAGGTGACAGAGGAAATGTGTGCAGCGGTTAAATATTTATCGCTGGTTCACAGCTTTCACAGTGAATCACTGTGTGTGTTTTCCTTGTCTTCTTCCTGCTGCTGTGATGAGCGGCATCCCCACCATCGCCCCACTCATCAAGATCACAATTATCATATATATTATGAAGCCCATGCATATGTCTACAGCCAGTTTTAATATCATAAAAATTCAATATTTGTTACTGTTGTTTTTGCAAATTAGCATTCTTAACTGCTTATCAAAATTTAGGTCACACACTCCAGCTGACACGGGGCAGAAGGTGTGTACACCCTGGACAGGTCCCCAGACTGATTGATCGGGCATTGTGACATAAAACTTTGATTTCTCAGTAAATACACTTTAAGGTCCAAAAAGCAACAATGGGTAAACAATGATTAGCCAATCAGCACCATGGACTTGACTCACACAGTTGTCAGTTGTGTGTTTACATCTGCTCATTAACACATTGTAGTTTGTCCTCACTTTGTTCAGGTGGTGTGTTTTCCATCAAAGTCCCTGACGTTTAATCAATCTATCCTCGCCACAACAAGATGGAGACAGCCAATCATCAATATCCCAACCACTACTAAATGCATTATCCTGCTAGCTCTTGTAATTAATTTATTATCCTGATTTTACTATAAGTACTATTATTGTTTGTGAATGGATGTCTGATGCTGTTTGGTTTGAGTTTTGCTGTATACGTCCTAATAATAATGTATCCAAGATTTTTTTTCAACCAGCCTTACCAAGCTTCACCAAGACTGCCCTTCAAAAAAAATCTTTTGGCGGAGTTTGATCTACAAATCAGTTTGAGCTCAATTAGAGCTCAAGGACCTCAGTGTTGGAAATAAGTGTAACAAATTGGGATCAGGATGAGTTGTGTAGGGTTCTATTCTGCTTTGCATCCACTAAGAGGCACTAAAAGATGTTTGTGTCCAAAACTTTAACTGATAAGAGTAACAACACTTACCCATGGGACACTAAGAAAAGCTTAAAATCATCTCAACGCTCCTTGGATTTTCCTTGCAGCTGCTCATTAAAAAATAGGCACCTAATACGTTTGTGCCGTGCAGCAGGACTGCAGGCATCATGTGTGAAGCGAGCGAGATGAAAATTTGACTGTGCAGCGCATCTATTCCCATGGCACTTAATTTTACGGAAAACAGTCAGGAGATGAGACAGAAAAAAAAATTGTGAAGGCAACAAAATTGTTTCAATTACCCCGCTTGTGCTCTTTCCCAACCCACAGACGAGCAATTATGTGTTGTCTTTGTGTGGGACCGTGAAGTCCATTAATATTAAAAAAGTCTAATTCCAATATGCTGCAGGTGATTCTCTTGCTATTTTAATGTAACAGACTAATTAGAAAAGTTAATTATACTTCTTTTGCCCCGAGGCCTGTACAGCCGGGAGAAACAGCTTTAGGTCTGCAGATCCACATGATGCTGAACCTGCATCTGGAAGTACAATTTTCGGTTTGCGTGAGAAACCTAACAAAAGCTTTTATACCGCTGAGGTGAAACAACAAACTAATCTGATGAAGCGACACCAGAGAGTCCGTGAACATGGTTATGCTCATGTAGAAGACGGGCTTTTTATTGTAAAGGTCGACTCCGTGAAAAGGCGGCATGTGGAGGCCGGAGGTGAGGTGCTGCTGGCTGCAGATAAAAAGACTCACGGACAGAGGAGATGTCAGCGAAGGGATCCTCCCCCTCCTCAGCACCGATCAGGTCATTCTTACCCTTCTTCACTTTGCCTCGTTTTAGGACTGTAAGGACAAGAGCACACATGGGAAAGGGAGAATGGTCACTTATTGGTCTTAAAATACAAAAAAAGCATTATAGGAATGGTACTGTACTGTGTCTTTAAGGGGATACTGGTTCACATAGGGATATTTTAAACTGAAACATATCAAACATTTTTTGTTTTATTTAAATTGTATGTTTGAATATGCAAAAGACACATTTTCAATCTCTTATTGAGGCTGATTAGGATATGTCTTTCATCTATTGATAAATAAATTCTATTTAGATAGTTTTTAGTATTTTATATTTATTTACAGCCATAAAAAATATTTTGCTAAATCTTTAGGAATATGATGTTTTATAAATAAGGCTTTGAATGATATATGAGCAATCCCCCCCATAAAATCCTTTTTTCTGTAGTTTGGTATATTTAAGTGCAGTTGTGACTTTTTCTGGTTCACAGTTTGAGAAATATCTTCCTTTATGAGAACAGCCATTAAAGGTGTGTAATGTGACATTACATACATTTCAGAAAAACACTACAGGTGAATGTGGGGACTTTTACCTGTTAGATATTACCATAAATATCCCCAGTCGATTATTTAGGAGAACCTTTTGGTTAATTAATCTATCTGGGATGTTTTCTTTCCACTGAAAGAAGAGATGTTATGGAAAAAATAACCCAGTTGTTTTTCCTGAGTTACCTGTTAAATAGACCTGTGCATGAGAAGACATATTAAAAAAAAAAAGCATTTTCAAATGAATTTCAATGAAACGACCGCTGCTCGTGTAATAGATAGTGAGAGAGTGTGTGTGTGTGTGTTAAAGTGGAGCCGTGAGCTAATTGGAAGCTATGAATAGCAGGCATCAATCACGTTTTTCATTTGGAGATTTTCTGCCTTCCTGCTTGAAGCCAGCCTTGGAATGAAAAACTGCCAGCGCGACGTGAATGTGATGGTCACATGACCCGCTCCGTGTCAGCGGAGAGGCGGGCTCATTCTGGAGATCTACAACCCTGTGTCTCTGCTGGAAAAAGGCTGCTCGGAGGCAGCATGCAGCAAAATGAGTGAAAAACACTTACGTATTTCTCATCAAACCGTTTTGGTGTGTAATTAAGTGCTAAAGAGGTTTTGACATTAAAAACAAATGAAGTCCAGTAAGAAAAACTCGAGCCCAACTGAAACCAACTTGTTGCAAGCATTTTCTAGATTTAAGGTATGGTGCCTATAATCCACAGAACGGGGATTTGAAAGTTTTGCCAAGGATGTAACAAGGTTTTCACTAATTTTTCATATAATAAATTATCTTTAAACATTTAAAAAATAAAATTTTATTCATGTTTATTCAAAAGGTGATGGACAGCCAAGGATTTTTCCTCAAGCATTTTTAAAGCATTTGAAAAAAAAATTAACTAGAATCTTTTTATCTCTGAATGAAATATTCAGCCGAGGGATAATATCCTCAATTTCTTATCTGAAGACACAAGGTAAATGGTGGATAAATTGTTTTTAAATAGAGAATTTAAAAGCCACATTTACTGAGTCAGTCAGGTATGATTGGCACTTTGCTCCACTGTTCTTACCTGTCATTCATCTGAGAAAAGCTCCACTCCACATTTTCTGCTCTAACATCATCAGAGTGGTTTCTCTCCGTCTGTGGACTCAGACTTTCTAATCCCCAATACGTAACTAATTGAGAAAATAAGGCAGCTGGTCGCTGTCATTTTACTGGAACCATCAGCACCCGTGTGTTTTCCAGTCTGTGTCCATTTACCAACAAATGCATTTGCATTTGCATGTGTGTGTGTGTGTGTGTGTGTGTGTGTGTGTGTGTGTGTGTATGGGAGCGTGGTACAGTGAATTTTCTTTAACAAATTCAATCAGACTAAAGCTGTAAATCCCTCTAATTAACCCCTGCCTTCACACCAGGTCTAAAGGACGAACATCCATCGAGAGAGAGAGACAGAGTGACAGTGTGCTACAGGAGCACAGCGTGAACTACACTTAAATAATCAGAAAATATTATTTTAAGACATTTTCTCAAAATAATGATTTAGAAACTCAAACAATGACTTATATCTCAAATTATAAGACCTTTTGTTCTAATAATGACTTAGTTACTCAAAATAATGACGTAGCATTTCTACTAATAGTGAAAAAAAAACATTTCCAAAATAATGACTTAGCATCTCTACTAATGGCAAAAAAAAAATAAAAATATGATAAAAGTATTTACAATGATGACAAATTTGCTCAAAAATATAATTTTGACTTTGACTCAATATCTTAAAAATGAACTAAAAAATAATAAGAAAAATAATACGTTCTCTAAATAATGATGCATTTGATCATAATAATGACTACTCACTGACATGAAATTTGCTCAAAAAAGTAACAATATTAAAAAAAACAATGACTTAGTATCTCAAGATTATGAGAAATGACCTTCAAATCACTACTTGGTATCTAATAATAAGAAATGTTTCTTATTATTTTGGGACACTAAGTCATGCTGTCGATGACACAACATGACATGATATTCTTCTTTTAGTTTTTTATTCTAAGGCTATGTTTTCATAAAATTGACTTCTGTTGTTGGCAGAAATGGGCTTCCAGAAGAACCAGATCACATTCATGACTAATGATTAATGCACAGTACAATGACGCTGTGAATAATCTATTTTTAGACCGAAATGATTAACTGTACCTCCTACAGTGATGAAGCATGTTTAAGCAGGCAACAGATACTCGGTGCTGTTTTTACCTGGAAGGTTTTGTTTCCTCTTGTACCACGCACCATCCAGCGGGGACTTCTCCTCTGCAATCTCATCCTCCTCCTCCAGCAACACCTCCTCTGCAGTGAGAGAGAGAGAGAGAGAGAGAGAGAGAGAGAGAGGAGAGGGGGACTTTCTACCAATTCGTCAGGTTTTTCTAACACAACAAACACATACGTGCCAGCTCTCATGCTGTGTCAGAGATGAGTCTAACCTGCTTTGCAAATCCACTCCAAGTATCCAGTGAGCTCCCTCTCGATCTGCTGCTGCCTCCGGAGCTTCAGGAACTCCTGCCTCTTCTCCACTCGCTCTCTCTCTTTGGCAAATTCTCTGTTAAAACACAAACATTTGCATTTTCACTCACAGAAGGAACACACAGGCTTTTTAACTTATTGGCCATTTGGGATTTAAAGCAAACAACTTTTTCTGTGTCGGACAGCTGCCAGGACAGAGCCTACACATGTTTCCATTCACAGAATAAACAGGATTATGTGAATTACAAAATACTGCATCATGGGACTGAAGGAGATGGAGGTTTAAGGGTTCAGTTGACGGATTATTAACTGTCGACTTGAGGCGGCAGCAGGGCAGCTGTTGAAGAAAAAGGCTGTTAGCAAAACTGGAGCTGTGTTAGCAGATATTTATGAAACTTATGAAAGCTGAAATGTGTTGATGTCAGAGGAAAGGCAGTGGAGTGTGATGTTCTTATATGACAGGTCAGAGATGCATCACATGCTGGATTAATGGCAGCATACTGCACGTCATTTTAGATAGGAAGATATGTCATGATGTAGTGATTTGTTTGGGGATGTCAATAAGAATAAAATCATGTTTAAAATATGATAATATATTCATGTAAATTTAAGTTCATTAAAGGAGGAGGAACATAAGATAGTGAAAACAAGAAATGGAAATCTTAAAATAACTATTTCTGCTGAGCTATTTCCTATCTGTCTATTACTGTCTTTCATTTGGCCTCTGAAGTCTTTTTGTACATGTCTGCTTTCATTTCTCAGGAGCTGAAATGTCATTCAATAGAAAACTATTTCAGGACTATAATGACTTGTTATTATGGCATCAAAATTCTAGGAATTTTCCAAGTGAAGAACTTTCCATGGGAAGTAACAGGAATTTATGAGAATATGAAGGTTGGCCTTTAACAGAGAACTTAAATATAGTTGGGAAAAATATAGCATAATATTGACAAACACAACCAGATTTCATGCAAGTGCACACACAGAACACACACTACTGAGGCCACGCCCCCTCCACCGTGCTCCCTCCATCACGCTCCATAACGTAAATTAAGTTATGATCGTATGATTTTTTGGGGGGTAAATAGTGATGTATTTCTTCATGTTTAACTTGCAAGTAGCACATGAAAATTTGTGCAAGCTACCTCAAATGTGATGCTGTTTTTTTCTACCTTAAGATTATTTAAAAAATTCCAGTAGTGTCAGTATTTCCTCTGATGTCCTCAGCTGATATTTTACAGTTTCACTCACCCATCACTTAGCCTGCAGTAAAGACTTTAGCACTAACCTGCTAACATTTTCAGGAGCCCAAATGTCATTCAATAGCAAACTAATTGTAGGAGCAATGAGAGACAGCCTGGACAGGAATCCAGACGATCACAGAGCTGTGAGAATGAGAACATGCAAACTCCACAGAGGAGTAGATAAGAGAGAAGAGTCAAACCTGTGAGGAAAAAGTGAAAACCACTTCACCACTGTTTCTGTTTGAACTATTCCCTTAAAGGCATTGTTTGACATTTTGGGACACATGTTTATTTGTTTTCTTGCTGACAGTTAGATGAAAAGATCAATGCCACTCATATCCGTATGCTGCACATATTAAATATTGTAATATCACCCTTGTCATAAAGACCACGAATGAAAATGAACCAACGGTGGTGGGAGAAGGAATAAAAAGAAAGAAAGTAATCAAATGGAGTCATTTACAAAATACAATATGAAAAACACTGTTGACAAAATATGTGACAGAAACTAACAGTATGTTGCAACCATAGACTGGTTGCAACACAATTTTTTTAAAGAACGACAGGGAGGCTGTTCAGCTGAGACCAAGCACATGTTTGCTTTCATAGAGATTTTGGTGAGACAAGAGGCCGTGAGTCACAGCAGGTGAAAAGAGGCTCTGTGCGACCGCACACACAATGAGACGGACAGATGTCAGATCCAGCAGCACAAAGGACCAGGATGATGAAAGCCACAGAGCAAGGCCTTTTCACGACACGACAGACGATGAGGGACAGACGATGAGAGACAGAGTTAAGAGGAGAAGCACCGCACGACGACGACGAGAAGTGAATATTCTGCTGATTTACTCACCAGCCACAAGATGATTCCCTGCTGTAGTTAACAGACAGGTAAGATAACGCTTTTGACGCCCTAATCTATGATTGATGGACAATGCACTCTCTAGGAGCAGGGTGTTTGCAGGCTCTGAGTCAAGCAGACAGTAAAATAACCACAAGATGAACTCTGTACAGACATGTCCGCAGATGCAGGATTTAATTATTCTAAAAAAAAAAACTTTAAATGGAGACATTGTGCGTTAAATAATTTAAAGCAACATTAAGTAACCAGGTTACTTTAAAATAACAGCTTCAAAATGATTTTGGTGCTACACAGATTTGTATTATGAAGAATGACGCTCAGTCATTCCCACTCTGCACATTTAGCACATGTTCTCAAACTGCCACAAAAATCCAGCACTAACACAGAAACAGCTCTGGTTCAGATTTTACCCAAACTGGATGACATTTTATGGAAAAGGTATTTTGTTCTCCAACTCTATCAACTTTGAAATTTCCTGATGGACAGAAACCTTCACTTGTTTCCGGAGTAAGACTAAATGCTACCTATTGCTGCCATCAGCTAGTTAGCTAAATCTGTTGGTTTTAATTCATATGCCATGTTTAAAACTGCAACACAGTATGGCTGCAGTTTTATGTGGAGATGGTGAAGACGAGCTGCTGAATTCAAAGTGAGCATCAGAATGAGGAAGAAAGGTGATTTAAGTGACTTTGAACGTAGCATGGTTGTTGGTCTGAGTATTTCACAAACAGGTGATTTAATGGGATTTTCTCTACAGTTACAGAGGATGGTCTGAAAAAGAGAAATATCAAGAGAGCCTTGATGCCTAGTTGAGAAATAAAAACCAATGCAGAATCTAAACAACCTTGAACGGACCTGGAATATATGTATTAATGTTTCGTGTTGACTTACCCTGACAGGACACCAAGCACCAAGTTTAGCATGAAGAAGGAGCCGATGATGATGAGAGGGATGAAGTAGAGCCAGTTCCAGGTGTTCCCTGCTACGTCATTGGTCTGAAAACACAAACACACAACAGGATCTTTTCAGCTTCAATGACAATTCAAAAGTTTTAACCATCACACACATTACAGCTCACACATACTGTATATAGAATTTATTTGCATGCATATCATCAGAAATGTGTAGGTATAGTTTAGATCTTATTTTTTAACATTCAGGTAAACATATAAAATGTGGACTTACATTATGTTATATTCTGTTTGTTGCTTCAAGTGACAGTAATTTAAATGCTGTGTGTGACCAATGAACATGAAGCAAAAAGTTATTGGAATGTTGATTTTCAAAGAGTCTGTGTGAGCTGACCATGAATAACTGTGTTTATTCCACTTTCCCTTTTTTCCGTCCACAGCTGTGAATGACAATTTATTTTTTTAAACTGACTGAACAGAAACGTCTGCCAACTTTCCTCATTAGGAAAATATTGCTAACTTTTCAATTTGAAAAAAAAAGAAGCAATTTAAAAAAGTCCCCCGACATCTCTGTGAGCTTTATACCAAACAGCCCAGCAACAAATAAAAAGCTCAGTCTGCTATCACGCCAAAACAACTGTTTTATTCAACACCAGTAACAGCTCAGAAACATCCACATCCAATGAATTCTCCACTGACAAATAGGTGTGAGGATTTGGCTTTCCAATATGAGCTGTCACTGGGCTGGGGGTTTGTGAACAGACTTACTTCGAATATACACACATGTACGCGACCACACACACACTTATGCGAATGAACTGCTATTGCTTTAAACTGGAAAATGGCCAATGACACACCACCAGCCACCTCAGCATTAATCCATGTTATTTTACCATATTATTTATGCTGAAACTGTTTGGAAAAGAGCAGACATTTTCAAAAAATTTCTGGCTAGTTATTGGATGAACCATCTGACATCACCTTCGCACAACATCCATGCTGTAACCACTAACGAGAGCTTTCAGTGCTCGTCCCTGCTTTCCATTTACTCCTGAGATCTCTCCTCATGATGCAGCCATCTATATGAACCTCATCAGGAACCGCCATTGTTGAGGAGAACGAACAGTCACCTCTCTGTGTCCTTAAACGCATCTGCCAGTAACTCCCCACAGGACTCTGATCAGTCTGAATTTCCAGTTGCCTGATTCAAATGCATAACCTTGGACCATCACGAGACTGAGGAACAAGTCTGCAGGGGTTTGTCCATATTCTGACACAATGATCAGTGAGTTACAGTATTTTAGGTAATAAGTTCTGGCTCACCATCTCTATATTGAAGTGTATGTGAAAACCTTTTCCTAATGAGTTCATGGTTGCTAATTTCTAGCCTTCTTAAAGACAATATGAATTCATTTTTAAAAATTATGGTCCCATTTGGAGTAAAATGGGAAAATAGGCAGACTATGCTTTAGGGCAGAGCGATCTTATGATTGTCAAGTCACTCCCACTGTGACCTGTCAATCATAATATAAACCTATTGACGTATATGCTTATTTTGTGTGTTGTGGGTATTTTGTCTTGAATGTTCAGTGCATTTTCAATTCATGACTGTTATGCTGTCACATTCTGGTTGTCTAAAAATGTCTTTTTAGGTGTTTTGTTTTTGTTCATTTATTTTTCCGCCTGATTTTAAAGAGGCAAAATTTGAATTTCAATAAAAAGCACGTCACCTTGAGAAGGTGATGAACACAAAAACAGAGTACTCATGATGTGGCCAAAACCATGTCTCTGGATGAATATGTTACTCTGTGTAAATGAAATCAGGTTTATGTTAATATATCTGTATTGTGTTATGAGCTCGTTCTTTTTGTCAAAGTTGCCAAAAAATCCACTACTACAATCAAACATGAGATGAAATGAGATTCATATTGTACCCAAAGCACGTAAATGTCCAAGTTGGATAGGCCTGTGTACTTCTGTACAGACTGAGCAGCCGGTCTGATATTCATGTTGTATTCCCCCGGGGGGGCTCTGGGAGTCAGCACCCTCCATGTCTGAGAGCTCTCCCACACAGCGGCCCGTTAGCGGAGGACAGCCCTGCGGACTGATGGGCTGTGTGAGGCACAGTGACATTTTGCAGACGCCAGTGTCGAAGCGCTGCCACACGCTGGTTGTAATTGTGATGGGAGGTTCAGGGCGGCTGAATCAGCAGGCTGGAGATCTATATTATGCGCCCGAGTATGTGAGATGAACATACACACACATATACGGTAACACACCCTCTGTCTCAGCTGTCAGAGGAGCAGCAGCCCACACACCATGATAAATGGCTGGCAGAAGCTTCACTCTGTTGCTCGCCATCAGTTCTTTTCTACATGTCCAACATCTCGTCTTGTCCTCCCCTCTTCCTCTCAACATTAATTAAATTCCCCAGTTCAGTAGACTTAAGGAAATGCTCAACAAAAATATATGTTTATTAGCTTTCATTTCTAGAGTCACTTGTAAAGATCTGTGTCATCTCATTGAATATAAAGCTGCCATGATGTTGTTAGCCCAGCTTAGCATTAACACACAAAGTAGTGATGTCTTAATGAAGCTTCATGAACCATTTATTTTATGGATTTGGAGAAAAAGACTCAAGCAATGGAAATTGAGTGTGAGTCCTTTGTTTAACATAGAGCTCCATTTTCATTTTCAGAGCCCACTAGAGAGGGCATAAAAAACATGGTTAGAGAAGCTTGATTGGCACATCACAAAGTAAATGCAAAGGGGTAATTGCTGGCCTGGTTCTATCTAAATCTAAATGATCAAATGTATTAAAAAGAACTGGACACTGGAGCTGTAAATTAATGTTAGAATACAAGACATTTTTAAGCCATCAACCTGGGTAACTTTCCAAAACTGAAAACAAAAAAGTGAAATAGTAAAAGATAAAAGTTGACAGTGCTCCATGCTAACATTACAAAGTAGCTATGCCCTAAAGCAACCCCTGCTTTATCACTGTCAATCCAAATGGGACCGTAATTTACTCAATTGGCAATAAGTGGAATTGGAGAAGACAGGAAACTAGCCATCTGAGACCAGAAACTCACTTTTAAAGATTTACCAAAAATTAACCAAGTAACAAGTATGTTCATTTTCTTCTCTTTGCAACCAGTGGAGTCAACCCCTGCTGGCAATTAGAAAAAAAATGCAACCTTAAGGCACGTCATCATTGGCTACAACTTTCAAACCTGGACTTAACTGCTTAGTGAAGCTCCCTGAAGTTTTGTCATCACAATGAGGTTGGTTTCATGTCCTACCACTTGACTTTTCTGTTAAGTCTATAACTTTCATCAGCGTAACTTCCATCTCTTGCCAGCGAAAAACTTAAACTATCCAACTGTTCTGTTCAGCATCAAACAGCAGATACATATGAAAACAATTAGCTAGCTATTAGCACTGCAGAGCAACATACTTCCCTTTTAAGTTCTGGGAGACCAAAACAGACCTAAAAGGGGAGTGATATTCAACTTACATTCACCAAAACACCATCAAGAAATTCTGGATGCTGTATAAATGTGTTTGTTATCAGAGTTGCTGTATTAACCCTGTGGGGTGCAGATATTTAGCTCTGTCTTCTGTTTGCTGTGGCAGCAGATATATTCCTTCTCTCATTCTCAGGGGATCTCTGGACGCCTGGCATGGAGGAGAAAATTAAGAGGAAATGCACTGTGTTGCATCAGCTTCCAGTCCCAGAGACTGCCAGGGAGAAGGGAAGACTTTTTTCTCTCTCCTGTTGATGCGGCCTTAATTCCTCAATTAACTGCTCAGGAAGATTGGCTGAGTTCAGTTAAGCTTGTTAAAATAGTTTTGCAATTTGGAAACAAAACAGCAAAATCTAAGCCAAATGTAACTGAACGCTCACAATTTGATTTTTCACAACTTGCAAGGACACTCAGGAATTTTGTTGTTGTTATCTCTATTTTTTTTTTTTGTTTGTTTGTTTGTCGCAACTTCCAGAGTTTGTCAGACTACACTATAGCTGAAGATATTTGATAAAACTACTGCCATAAAAACAACTTTTAACATTAAACAGTCATAATCATGCAGTCCAGTTGAATTTGTTTTACTACCTCGCATATGTTGCAATTATCCAGACCAAAATCCAAAAAACGGATGCTGACTTTCTTTTAATTTACACCTTTGGGCATTATGTTGCTGGGTGCATGGTGAATAATCTTCCCAGAAGCTGAGGGATGAAGATGAGGATAAATCAGCAGCCTTTGTGAAATGTGCGCAGGTATTTTCTTCACTTTATAATAAGAATATGCCCACAGCAACTACTGCAGAGTTGCAAAACAAAACAAAGCAAAACTAACAGAAGAGAATAAATGACCTCTTTCATGAGATGCAGTTGATCTACAGCAATCGATCAAACTGGGAACAGATTATACGAAATCAGCACAATCACCCAACAGACGAATGGAAAGAGTTCAACATGACAACTTTATCATTTCATCCGAAGAGACCAGACCAGCAATGTCAAATCGAGTAGTAGTTTGATGTCTACAAAATGGACTTGATACAAGAAGAGAAGAGAAGAGAAGAGAAGAGAAGAGAAGAGAAGAGAAGAGAAGAGAAGAGAAGAGAAGAGAAGAGAA
>JAOWBC010000711.1:18698943-18713836 GCA_028566105.1 Hypoplectrus providencianus
GTGTGTGTGTGTGTGTGTGTGTGTGTGTGTGCATGTTTGCCTGTGAAGGGATGATTTGATGACTGTGCAGACAGACAGTCGGGCAGGGAGCAGGCCCAAGAAGAAGCTAGGACTTTTAATATCCCTTTATCATCACCACAATATATCCATGTGGGCGCCAGACACTGGGACAGGAAATATGGAGGGTGATGCTATCGTCTGTCACCCGCTCTCACACACACACACACACAGGTACTAACAGTGAAGTGTGTTTGAGCAGGTAGCGTTTTGCTCCTCTTCGGGGTCGGAGCGCTCAAATATAAACAAAAAAAAATAGACAAACACATTCACACACACATAACACATAATTTCCACATAGATGCACAATTAAACAGCCATGTCCTGTGATTGATCCAGAGCCTGTGATTCAGCCTTTCTTACTGCAGTAAAAATAGAACCTGATCTCATCTTACCATGAAGAAACAAAGGCAGAAAAAAAAGAAGAGTGTGATAGGAGTGATTCATGCTGCCCATCAAAATCTGGAGGAAGGAACACACACTTCTATTCATTTTTGTTCTTCATGCAATACAAGCAACAGGTCCTCTAACACATACGTTGGAAGATGGTTTATTCTTACCCTCTTAAATGACCCTTAACCGCAGATCAACACATCCAATACTTCACTTTCTGCAGCTTGAACAAGTAGTCAGCTCTACTTAAGAAACGGATCAAGGTTTAAGGTATTATAAGTTTGTTATGTAGCTTAAGTTACATATGTAAGGTGACATTGTTCACTTTACATACTTTTTAATGGCAAACTAAATGCATATTGATAATACAAAAACACTATTTTGTTTAAAACTGTAATTTAAAATTAAACAGTCGTTTAGCTTGTTATTTTGCTTTATCTAAAATATTAAATTACCAGACAGCATTGTTACCGAGATATTAAATGACCTAACAATGACTATTGGTTTCACATGGGGCATAAAAGGGCTGAAAGCGAAAATAGGAACATTTTTTTATTTATTTGACCTAGCATTAAAACTATTTAACATGTACAGTTATAGTGGAGTAATTATTTTTTAACCAGAGAACAAAGTCATGGTCCATCCATGAGATTTTTAATCTGAGTTTTTCTGTTCTTAATCAACAACAAAACAACAAGAAGTTGTTGTCTTATGCTGTGCCTGCATGTTAGTGCATGTGAGTCCCTGTGTGTGTCCCACTTTAAGCTGCTCTGCATGGCTCTCATATGCCAGTTATTTCTGCTCAGGCAATCACCATGTTGAGAGCCATGTGATGTAATCAATGTGCTCTGAATTCCTTCTGTGCCCCTTTAAATATCAGACTTTTAGAATGCTAGTGTTGCTAGTGGATGTGTAAATGGGGGACTGTCTGCCTATGTGCCTGTGTTAGCCTCCAATACTTTTGCAGGCAAAGACAGTTGTTTGGCAGCTAATTTGGAGCTTTTGAACATTATTGATTTGACTCTAGGGAAATCGTGTTATTTTCTTTTTGCCAAGAGTGAGAGAGGATGACTGAAACCACTGCTGTGTCTGCATAATACATGCAGAGCTACAGAAGCAAACAGCTAGCATAGCTTTATCAAATGCTAAGACAAAATGTGTCTACCTCTGGCTCCCTAAAACAAAGCTATAATTCATTTCTCATGAAAACTGAAATGTAAAACAAAACTTGTTGATTTGGAAGTGTTAGTAGGTGCATTTATGAACTAAAAGCAGAATTGGGTAGGAATACGTTCCAACATTTTGCAGATTGCACCAACTGTATACCCCTCTCTCCACCTTTCCCTTTCCAAGCTTGTCAGAGAACCTACAGTGGCACTCTGGGCTACGGCGGAAACATGACAGTTCAACATGACAGACTCTGTGGAAAATCTGCTTCATATGTAGATATGCAGGGCTCATTCTAAGCTAACAAAACACAAACATATGTAGTTCCCGGTGATTAAACACGAATGACAACATACTACACAATTCCGATAGATCCCCCTAAATCCTACACAGAGTCTTTCGGAGAGGGCCAACATCTTATCCCAAAATGTTCAAGTATTCCTTCAGGCAAAAAGAAAGAAAAAACACAGCGGTGGAGAAAGATAAAGCTGAGAGAAAGAGAGGGAAATGGAGAAACACAGCGTTCCCGTGAGGCTGAGAGATGTAGTTTAATTACTGCGACCCTGCACAGCTGGGGGCCGGAGGCTGTGATTGAGTTCTTCACACATCCCAGTAAGAGGAGACGGAGGCTCCCAGAGGACACACAGGAGAACATGGTGCTGAAAACCTGACTGAATATCTGCCTGTCTGCCTCAACACTACCAGCTGGCCGCACACTGTCTGTCTCTCTCAGCATGCCTGTCTGCCTCGCATCTCAACACCAACTAGTGAATATCTGAGTTTGATACCTGCGCATCAAGCTGGTGCTGTTGCATAATGTAAATATGTTTTCCTGCCTGTCACATTCAATGCCAGGGGTCCAAAGTAATGTTAGCAAGTAGTTTCACACCATCTGAAGTGTGTCTTGAAGTGTTCGTTAATCCTGCCCTTACTACAGCTAATGCAGGTGTTTATTTTTTATTTTACTTTCTCCATAATAAGATACATGAGGCACATTTTGCAGTCACAGGAGTGGGGGATGCACATTTAATACACAGTTGTCAGTGTAAGTCAGCAAGTCATCCAACCCATAAAAACAGCTGATCACACCCGTTGGTACAACTTTTTCAACCAAGGCATCAGTTTGGAGCCAGTGCCCAATCTTATTTTCAAAAATTCATTTTGAACCATTCCTCTTTATTAATTCGGTCCACGATTGCATTTCAGTGTTTACCATAAGCTTGAGGAAAAATAGGATCATAGGAAATTTCACATTATTTTAAAACATTTCTAATTGCATTAAAAAGATCTGGGAAAAATCACTTAGTTAGTTTTAATATTCTCTTTATTGATTTTATATTAATTCTGCTAAGGTGGTGCCCAAAAAAACTCGGTTGCTGTACCTAACCCCTGCTGTGGATAGAGACGAATAACCTGGCAGTAGATATGTTCAATTATTTTTCCACACAATATGCACTGCTGTGTATATCCCCATACCATATCACAACATGAACAAAGCAATATAAAATCACAGAGGTGGGATAAAATGGTTTTATCCACACTACATAAACCTGTCAATCACTCTCTCTGTCCACCTGCCTGTCTGTCTATCAGTTTGAGTCTCAGAACCTGGATGTCCAAGGCAAAAACTGCATCCTCCAATAAGCCAGAATGTTGTCTCTATTGTTTATTTCATTTACAGCATGCATGTGTTTGCAGGCACACACACAGAAAACACTCAATGTAGGAAACAGACCTCATCATTAGACACAGACCATTTCTTGCCAATTAGACCTCATTTCTAGCATCTCATCTAATAGGAAAGGAGCCAACCAATCATGAGACAGCCTTCAGTATGTCACATCCTGTTTGTGAACAAAAGTGGAGGGTGTGTGTGTGTGTGTGTGTGCGTGTGTGTGTGTGTGTGTGTGTGTGTGTGTGTGTGTGTGTGTGAATGGTGGTGGGCCGTATCGCCATGACGTTATCTGATGTGAGTGGACAGCTGTGACAGAGTCAGGAGAGCAAGCATTTCCCACAATGCACATGAGGACAGAAGGGGGTACTCATGAACTCATCGGGGCTGCCAGAGCCGCTCCTCGTCAAACATGGCTGCTTTTGTAGTGCTGTGGCTCTAAATTAACACTGTGTGCATGCATACACACACACATACACACACGCAGGCTTCCTCCTTATTAGACTCATAAACAAGCCAGCTCACTTCCTCAGGCTACGATGGAACTTAGCTCAGATTTTCCTGATCACACCCAGTCAGCTCAGGTCTGATAACCCTCATTTCCCTTTACATTCAACTGAAATGGAAAGAAAAAAAGCATTTGAAATATTGTTGCAGTATAATTAAGTCAGCTCTCAGTGAAGTAAGTGTTCTTATTCCACAGGTGGAATCAAACTTTCTACGAGTTTAAACTACTACTACTAAAGTGTAAAATTAATAATAATAATTTTAAAATAAAGAAACGTGATATGCGTTTGTATGTATGTATACGAAAATTATGAAATAAGAAGTTTACTCATTTAAATAAGATATTTTAAGTAGAGATTAGAAAAAAAAACATTTATGGAGACCTTGCTAGTTACTCCTTAACAGGAGTATTAATCAATGTTAGTAATTCATATTACTCCCCAAGTACACTGCCTAAAATAAATTATAAAAAACTCTAGATTATTTGTGTTGTGCCTGTCGGACCTCAATTTGTCTTAAAAAGATTTTCTATGCTATTTTAAGTTTTTTTTTTTTTTTTTTTTTTTTTTTTACAAAAGGAGAGACGATTACATTAGATCAGGCTAGTGTTGAAATGAATAAAAGATTTTAGTCATCAGCCTCTCAATCAGCTCGGATAGTACTTTTCAACAAATGGATCTTATGAGCCTGATTCAGCTGCACAGTAAAATCATTGTGTTCCATTTGGGTTAGATTTAGTTGCTGAATGCCTAATCTAACACACAACTACTTGGATCCCCCTATTAAAATCATAATACATAACTAATTTGTGATAAATATCATATCGAGAAATAACCTTCAATCAATTTTCTTAGTGTGCAACTCACATAAGGGTGTATAAGGCACAAATAGAGAGCTAAATATTTTGAATTTATGAACCACTCTCAGACAGAATCAATGAGGGGAGTGTAAAAACAGCTCCCCATCGTTCTCTCTAGGCTAAGAAACCAAATTTAATAATGTGTTCTGTCTGTTTATCGATATCCTCCTCTCTATGTCATTCATATGGACAGCACCACAGCTCCACAGGCCCCTTAAACACACAAACAGTGCTGTCCATGGTGCTGAAACAACAGCAAAATTATAGTGAAATGTACTTCAGCCATTAATTCCGTTGTTTTGTTTGTTTTGCCACCCCATTCCAACACACACCCTACTGTATAAAGAACATATTTTAGTGACAATTAAAAGGTCGCACCGTAACACAACTGAACTGAGGACACAATATCTTAAATCTTATGCCTATACAGTGAGGAATTAAATAAATATATAAAATAACAGAAAACAAAATAAAGAAAAATAAAAAATATATGGAAAAATCAATAAATGGATACTAAAAATGGGTGATGATAAAAAATAACCAATTATTTCCATAAATAGTAACAGTCATAAAGCTCTATTAATAGTCAGACTAAAACAATGAAGACAATAAAAATAAACATGAGAATAAAATAAAAATAAGATCAAATAAAATATATGATATAAATAAAAAGATAGATAAAACTATCTATATTTAAAGCTAGCTTAGTGGTCTTGAGCAAACGCCTTACCACAGTTCAATGGCATTACAGAAACTACATGCACATGTAAAGCAGTATGACACAGAGTATTAGTACGTTCTGTCTGGACTCTAGCCAACCAGTACATTACTGAGGATTTATCAAACCTTGTAAAAAAAAAAGCCTAAAACACTGAAAAGAAAACAGTCACACCACAGCCCCAGCAGGTGAGTTCATTTTAGCATCAGACCAGTTTGTGCTCTGCTCAGGTGGAGGTCTGAGATGTGCTGCTGAGCCAAAGCTGGCACAGTCCTGCCTCAGTAAACACAAACAACACAGCTCCTCTCTACACCGTCTCCTCCTGTTCTATCCGTCTACTCCTGTATCTGACTGTTAATTAACCTTTAACTAAAAGGAATGAATCCCAGGTTGTCAAAACACAACGCACAGGTCAGTGCCGGAGCCAGTTTAGCTACTCCTGGTTGTCTTTTCTCACACATACTGTCGGGCCTTGAAGTGAGTGATGACACAGAGAGAAAGGGGAGGGAGGCGGCTGCAGGGCTGTGCACAGAGGGGGGCCCTTAGAGAGTCCATGCATGCTCCTGAGTACCTATCACCAGGTGATTAATGAGCACAGAAAACACATGTGCAAAGCTCCCTACTACAGACTCAACATTGTAATCTGCACTCTGTCCGACTCAAAACAAACAAACTGAGCTTATACCGCTGCATACTAAATCTATTAAAAATACATCATTTACATAGTAAGGAGTACACAAAGACTACAGGTCTCCTTCTAAAGTGGATCCACCAGACATGCACGAATCGGCTACATTTTCACAAAAAGAGAAGAGAAGCTTTAGGACAGTCAATCCCAATCTGATGAGAATCAATCCAAATGTAGTGGACCCACACAGACCCAGACAAAGAGCAGTAGGGACAGGCTCGAACCAATGAAGGAGCCTCTCTGAGCAGCAATAACTCTCATTGTCCCTGAGTTCCACAGTTTGAACTCTCTCTGCCTCTAAAAGAATATTTCTCTGCAGTGATGATGACTGAATATGATTTGGGCCCGGCCCGACTTGAGTTTCTTACCGAGCGGAGCCATGAAGACCTCATTTAGAGGCTCTGTGATACTGAGAGGTCTCATTAGAATTGGTGGAAAACTGGTATGCAAGTTTTCCTCAGATCATCACATTTTAAAGGGCTACCCTGATTTTTTTTTTTTTTTTTTTTTTTTCACTTTAATAAATCATTTAGTCAAGGCTGGAAAAATGTAATTCAGATATGCCCCATGATGCAGTATAATTTCTTTGCTTCATCCGTGTGCTACATGCTAATTCTCAGCAGGATTTTAAAAATGAAGTGCATTAACGCTGGGAAAATTACATGAAATGGAAGAAACCTGGAGTCTTTGACCAAAAGCAACTAGCCTCACTTGTGAGCAATTTGTGAGCAACAGCATTGCTCACAAATTGTCATAAAAATGAAACATTTATTCCTCGTTTTATTCCTCTTTTTTAATGACACAGGGTTCATGATGATGTCACTGCTACACCCAACACTGCAACGCTGATAAAAAGATAGTGTTCCCCTGTTTCACTGTGTCAACTATGAAATCTTATACTTTGCAGCTAATTCTACAAAGTTTAAAGAACATACACTCATTTTATGTCGGCAAATGTGGAGCTAAAATGCTATTTGAATGATTTCTGGTCCTACTAGTCATTGTATTATAATTAATTTCCAGGTGTTTCTAGACTAGAAAACTAGTTGCAAAATGTCTAGGTTCTTCTAGGCAGGTTGGACCCCTGATTATGAATCAATACTAAATTATTGGGCCCCTTATAGTTTGTACAAAGACATGGTTGACACAATGCCATCAATGCTTTCAGGAAAAGAAAATCTGCAATGTGGCAGCGAAGTCAGGGAGGAAGACTCTCACCAAGTAAACATGGATATAAACAATGCAGGTTTCAAACTTTTACGAATGTTTTATTGAGAGGGAAAAGCATACAATACACCTTTTTAGAACTCAAGGATACACACACTCAGTGTTTGTTTACAAGAAAAACTGGACAGACACTTTTAAAACTGGAATAATGGATTTCTTCGGGCACTTGAGGGCAGCAGAAACAGGTTGTGACCACAGCATGAACAACACGATGAGACCGATAAACAATGAGCTGAAACTCACTGTAAAGCTCTGTTAAGCCTGAGGGAGCTGCAGATTCAGGTGGTACTTCTCTGCAGGTTCGTTACAATGAGTGGCCCTCCTCAGATTGTCATCTGATACATTGTTATTATTTAAAAATATAATTTTATAACAGCTAGATGTCAGTATGAATATTGGATGATGTTGTCCAACAAGGCAAGCCAGAAAAGGGAACCGCACAAGTGCAAAAAGGAATAGTGGATGGTGGTGAGACAGCTTCTGAAAGAGCTTAGAAAACAAATACTAAATCGTCTGCTTTCTCTTTATTTAGTGGCATTTGACTGTCACATTTGACACTGGAAGTATTGATTCACACAGCAAACTACAGTGATTTCTTGTACAGCAACAAAACACTGTGAACATGTGTATGCAGTGCTTTTAGAATATTATGAATAAGTTTCATGGATTTGGAGCACAGCTTTAGTCATGCTTTACTTTGGTGTCCCAGGAGAGCACACAGAGTTTGGTAACTTAAAATCATGGGTAAACTTCAGACAATGCTAAAGTGGGATAACCCTGCATTATTTATAATAGCCAGCAGAGGGACACTCAAACAAATCCAAAAAGAAGTCCACGGTTTTTTCTGTTACAAAATGACCCTACTTTTCACTTGATTTATAACCTTGGTTAACATTATTTTGATCTTGGTCTCAATTGTTAGTTTCAAGATGTTTTCAATACAGAAGGGTGGCATTTCTATGCATTTAACTAGCATTAGAATTTAAGTAGCCTTTTTGGTTTTGTTGGACTAAGAAATCAGTACACTTTGTTTTTAGAATGAAATGGTATCCCAGTAAATACCACAGCCCACATGAATTCCCAAATCACTTCGCTAACAAAGCTAGCTGGCTAGTGCTAACATTAGCTGAGAACTTAGCATCTTCCTCCCCTTTTCTGCCTTCTCATTCAAGTATGGCCGCTTCAGTTTCAGAAAAATAAAACAACCACAGCCAAAATGCTCAACTAGTGTCCCTTAACGGTCGTCCAAAAAGTAATGAGAACTGTCACGCTGGCTGCCTCATTTCATGTGTTTTTAGCATAGACTGTTTTTAGCATACAGTCTATGCTAAAAACACATGAAGTCCAGGTGTTTCTCCTGAGAGCAGTGAAGATCAGATAAGCCACAAATGGAACCAAACAGGAAGCAAATGTACAAGGGACACAATGGACACACTGGTAATTTGAAGGCATATAAATAGCAATAATAATGACAAGCCTGGCATGGTCCTGGCAATTTGGGGGACAAGTTTTGAGGCACAAATATTATATCATAAATCATAACCAATAGCACTGGTATAAGAAGTAGTAGCAGCATAACAGGAGCACTTCACTTGCAGTTAAAGCCTATAGACCATCTTTTTACGAGTGTTATCGTTAGAGGACACTTCCCCCCAAGGAGACATCATGACAAGATGTGCAGTGATTTATGTGCAGAAATGCAATCGACCCCAGCCTCCTCAGCTGAAACCTTTTAAGCAAAGCTGCTAAGATGTTACATTATGGCACACATCCAATGCGTACACTTTCATTGTATAGATTGTGAGCTAAATCGCTGGGATTGAAGCCTGCAGGGGGGGTTTGAGAATTCTTCATATACAGGAATCTTTTCTGCATGACCCTCCTAGGTCTGTACTGTATATAAGTACAGTACATTTCCAGTAAGAAACGTCTTTCTAGGGTGCTTCCCAAAGAAGTTAATAAAGAAAAACAGAGAGGAAGAACAGCAGACACAAACACCCACACAAACATTAATAAAAAAAAGTTAGATTAATATAAAGCCAGACAGTAAAGATATTGCTCGAAATATTTTGAATTTGTTTATCTCAGCCACAGGAAGGCATGTAAGTGATGATATATAGCGAAGTCCTTTCTTTTCAAACTCAACTCTAAAGACAATATTAAGAGAAGTTACTTATTGCACATGTATGCCTATATGATATCATATATATAGCTGCACATATTGAGCTGCACGTTCCATCCAATGGGCATACTGATGTCACAGAGTTTGGTGTGTTCTTTCATTTGTTTTATTCTATTTTTTGTGAGTTTCAATAAGGGATTTGAACAGTTACTGTTCCAGTCATTTAATATTATTAATTTGCAAATTTCACTCAAAAGTCTCATTGATTACTTATATACATTATGGGCATTGGTCCTGAGGAAAACATATTTGTTTATATGTTCAATTCAAAGCATGTCTGTACTGGGTGCCTCACAAATGGACACGTGTGATAAGTGATTTTGTCTTTTAGCAGAGATATATACGACTGATGATTCTGCTGTGGTAAGGATGACTTTTGAGATTCTAATTTTGTTTTCTGAGGGTTATGATTGCCAAATTGTTTGTAATATATGTGCGCTCAACTTTTATTCTTCTTAATTTGTTTTTTTTTTATTACTTGCTGACCCCTCTGGTTACAGAAACTGTCTCGACACCAGTTTCATCAACACAGTGATCATCAACTGTCTCAGCAAAATATCAATGAGCAGGACATTAAAACTCCACACTGTCTCCTCGGATTTTAACAGCATCAGCTAAAATGTTTCATGTACACAAGTTTTAAACACCATTTCTAATTTGTGAATAAACCATCCTTTATTTTTATGTCTTTACTCACAGATTTCTGGTGGTGAAAAGAAACTCGGGCCCTGTCGACGTGCTAACAGCCGGGCTGTCGCTCACAGAAGTCTAATCAGTGGGGAGATCTGTCTTTTTTGGGAGAAAATGTGGAGCCGTTTCTTGCTGAATTTGGATCACTGTCAGACCCTGTCAAAAAACAGATTCCCAGCCTCCCTTAATTCATACATTTATACTAAAGCAGCAGTTTGACAAGACAGCACCACAACTGCTGTTTAGTCCTGCAGTTATACAAAATTCTGATTGTATTAAAGTGAATCAAGAGGATAGTTTTTTGTAACAGGGGATTAAAACTCATTAAAAACTGAAAACAGTAATTATAACTATTTGGGATCTTTTGTCACGCAGCTGGTAAGGTGTGCAACAATGTAGCAGACAAATAAATAGTCGCTGCCACTGAGCGTGACAATATTAATTACAATTATGCCATACATAATTTATGTTTCAGAAAAAACAGCTGGATGCAAATGCATTAAAAACAAATGGCACATTGTTTCAAAAATGAAATTAAGCAGCTATCACTAGCACACTACATAAAGCATGTGAAATGTGAAGGGACAATAAACTATGAATAGTTCCTGCAGAAGTCTTTTAAAAACTGAGCTGGAATTGATATTAATGTAGAATACATGTAAAGGCACGCTATGCAATAACTGTCACAAACTGTGTGGAAACAACTTTAAAACTAGGCCCCTCCTCCTCAGCTCACCAAAACTAAAAGAAAACTCAAGATTCTCTCATTAAAGAAAAACTTTGTCCCCTTGGCATTTCGCCTCAGTGTATTAGCATTTTTCTCAGTACTGTGCTGGCTATTTTCACAGCACTGTGCCCAAAGGATGATGCCTAGAAAACTCCTGTACACAGCAAAAATAAAAGATGAAAATACAGGCAGGGGACAGGGTTTCTGCAGATACAGACAATGCCAAACATTTTTAGAGGGTCAGAAGTGATGATGGAGATGGATTATTTTTATGAGCCCATACAATACAATGTTGTGTAGTGATAACATTTAAATGGGTGCATTTAATAAATATTCGATCCCTTGCAGTTGTTGAGAACAGGGAAATAACATACAAATTCAAATTTAAAGAATTAAAAACTTTTTTTTTAAAAAGTGTATTTTTTGGCAAAACATGGATGCTTCACAAACATCTCCAGCCAGTGTTGGGGGGTTACTAAAGCTAATTTTACAGTAACCGGTTACTTTTAGCAGTAACCTAATAATAAAGTATTCCTATCACATTTATTATGTCAAGTAAAATAATTTTTATTTTCAGTATAAGCGGGTGGTTTTAATAGAAAGTGGTACCCTGTGCATGTGAATGCATGAATGTGCATGATGCTGGGCTATATAACGTTAGGCTGCTCTCGGATGTACATTGTATTATTTTCTCCAACAGACTGTATCATGCACTTTTGAACATCCTCGCTCTACGGCTGTCAGACTGAGCGGTGACAAGCTCATCCGTGCAAACATTCTCCGCTTGCTGCTCATGTTGAAAGAACATTAAACAAATCAAAAGGAGCCCATATAGATGGTAAAAAGAGGAGGAGCGATGCGAGTCATACAACTGTTGTTAGAACAGCGACATGACGTCAAGACAATATTGTCACAGTAATAAACCAGCAATTGAGGCAATCCCCAGGGACGTGTCAGTGGTTTTATTGCCAGAAAAAAACACTATGGACAAATGAAAGTAATACACAGTCATCACAGTTTTCAGCCCAAAACAATAAGTGTTAACATACAGTGTCCAACCAAATGCCTCCCCTTCTGGTCCTGAGTTATGGTGTTGAATAACTGTCAGAAAAGTGTTTGAGCTTTGTATGAATTCTGGTGAAAGACATGTTTTGTGAATACTGGTGTCCCCTCAAAAAATGTCAATAAAGGGTGTTTGGGCAGACAGAAAACTATGATTTATATTTATGTTTAGATTATCCTCTACTGCCATCCTTCTGACAGAGTAGTAGTGATTAACGTGACACACAGTTTAAATGGCAATCAGCGCTACAGGGAGGGAGATGGATGAGTTGACTAAATGGCAGATTTTCCTCTTTTTTTGTGAAAATTTTGTGAATCATGTTTTTTATGTAACTTTCATTTTTTTCACTAAGCTTCTCTTGTTATAGTTTTTGCAGTTGCAACAGCTACATTTCTGGCATTTAGGTACATTTAATTACATTTTAAACTGTCTAACCCTAACCAGTTTTTTTTTATTTATTTTTTTTTTACCCAAACCTAGATCAGAGGTTAAACAGCATAAATTCACTTTTTTATTAGAATGCTCTGCTGTATAGCGAGTGGCTTGACAATGATTATATGTGTTGTTGTTGGTGGGTTACAGGGTTGGAGATCTTGCTGGTTTCTTTATATCACGGTGAGCTCTAGCTTTAACCTAATCCGTTTATTTAACTATTAAACATCTCCAGTTATTTTCTATTCCATTTGGTATGCTTGTTTGGACTATATATCCATCCCAGTCCCCCCATCCAAAATTCCAATGTATACTTTTGTCACCTGACAACACCAGGATAACCTGTTTGTTATGTTGGAAAAAATGCATGTTTGACAAACATTTTGCATGACTTTCATATGATTCATAGGTTGTTGAAATGGTAGGCGATTTTTCTTTCAACCAGCTAATCAATAAGTTGATTAATAACTTTAGCTCTATGTTTCATCCTTGGGTCCAATTGTACATTAAGGGTGAATTCTGAAGAAATTGAATGGGCTCCTGAGATAAAATGTTCATGAAACTGACAGATGGACAGACAAGTGCCAGCGTGGAGGCATTTTAATGTTGGTTGAAATGTTTGTTTAGAAGAGAAAACACCGTCTCAACAAAGAAAGTAAGATCATCTCTGCCTCCTGCTTACTTCCTCCCACTACAGCAGCATTAACTAAATCACTCACATCTATTTGTGTTGGTGTTAACAGCTAATCTGTTAGCTCCATCACTCACTCACAGTAACATCACCCAGAACAAACACTGAGTCGTCTTTTGAAGCAGGAAATGAGCAGGACTGGGAGCCAACTGAACACATCATGTTCCCGCTCTACCCGTCTCTAATCACTTTACATGCTTTGGACTGCTGATTTCAAGTCCATCCCCCTTCAGGGTGTTTATTACAACAAACATCTATTATCTGCTGCAAGAAGGGGAAAAAAACACAATTTAAATGAAGAGCTTTTCTTCTCATGCAGAAAATTGACAGCTAATGTGTTTTGTTAAATAGACTCAGGAAAAGATGAAAAAATAATCTCAACATCTAGACACACATTTGGGCAGTGTCTGTGCTGTGCATGGCTAAGCTTTGCAGCACATGTGCAGGCCCTCATTGCTTATATTAGAGCTCTCTGACAAGGCAGAGGGGGACTTTAAATCATTGACTTTGTGAAAAAGACAGCTCACTGTCCTGGGTCTGGATGTGGTACAATATTATTTAGTATTAATAATATTAGTAGTCTTCATGAGAGATATAGATTATGGCCCTGTGGTTTGAAAAGTTGTCGTGGGTGATCAGATCATAAGTGGTCACCAATAAATCATGTCTCATATCTGTACATCAAGGACGCATTTGACCGCATATATTTTTGCATTAGTAAATCCAGTGCGTCTTAATGCGTTCCTGACAAGGACATAACAAAATACATCCTCAATGCAGGCTATGTGGTGAGTGTTTTGATGGCAGAGCACTAACAGCCCCAAGTGAAACCAGATGTCTAATCTTGATTTAAGCTGGGGCTTCTAGTCTTAAGAAAACTTGACAACTCATATCCCAACCGGGTCATTTACAAGGCTATTGCTAGCTAGATTACTGGCATTCCCTCCATAGAGCCATGTAATTCCAGTGGACAGCAGACATGTAGACTCAAGTCACCAAAAATTACTTGCAACTCAATTTGTACTTAAACACCAATGTCTCATATTCTCACCATCACCCTCATGACTTTACACGTTCCTCAGAGCCCAGTGTAAAGAGACATTTTTTTTAAAGTATGTCCCTCATCAATCCATTTCCCTTCTTTTCAGGTGATATAAACATTATTCCCTCAAAGCAGTTGAAGCATTACGTTCAAGATCCAATTTTTTCTGAACCAATCCAACAGCTTTGTTGCCTTACTGCTGATAAAGGAATAGTGCAGGCTGTCAGGAAAAAAAACAAAACAGATAAACACATTTTATGAGCAAATATCAGCAGCACTGAACAATAAAAATTCCCATCACCTTCGCTATTCATTTATAAATCAAATGTGATCTCAAAGGTTTACATCACAAGAGAAGGGGAAAAAAATTAAAGAATCCCATCTGGAAGTTCAGAGCAAATAAAACAAATGGTGTCTCCTGAATTAACTGAAATGAATATGCAGTGAATCATTATAGAACAACCTTTTGTCAGGTCATCAGGTGTAAAGTCTGGAGCTGCTCTGAACACAATGAACAGGAGACTGATATTATTGACCTACATGATTGTTTTCTTCTTATACCCAAATGAGCTTTATTCATTTGTTCTAACAATAAAAATCTGTAAAACAAATCCAATTTTTTTTTATTGTGCCAGACATTACATTTAATGACACCTTTAACGTCACTGAAAAATAATGTTTTTGCATTTTTATACTGGAACCATTTTGAAAACGGGCAGAGTTTACCCCACCATTCATTTTCTGACTTCACTGTAGTTCAACCGCATACTTCCTTGAT
>JAOWBC010000711.1:18726654-18740463 GCA_028566105.1 Hypoplectrus providencianus
TATTTGTTAAACAAATGCTTGGGCCTGTAAAAAGGTTTTGTTCTTTGGTTTCAATGTATTATGGAGTATTTCATTGTGTAATAATTGTAAAAAAAAAAAATAAAGGTTCCTACTTCACGGATTTCGCCTATCACGGGGTCTTTTTGGAACGTAACCCTCGTGATAAACAAGGGTTCACTGTAAATAGAAATATGACCTCCTTCTGACTGAATTGAGCCAACATTTTCATAATGTGTCTGTAGTCTAGATGGTCTTTCTCTAGTTTCAGTTATTTTCTCATACAGCGCACTTTTATTTTATAAATTACTGAATGCTGAACAAGGCATTTGTCAGTGATCCTTATTTTAGTTAACTTTTATGAGCTAAACAGGTCCAAAAATAGGTGGCAACCTGTTTATCAAGGCACAAGGTTACCACGCCCTATTACATACACTACTTTATCATCATTTTTACACTAAATGATTTTAGGAACTAGCAAATGAGAACATAAACAAATAAATCAAGTGAGAAGGGCTTTCTTTTTTATGTGAGTAACAAGACCAGCAGCTTAAGTTACAACTTTTTTTCTTGGAAATTCAAAGGAGACTGGCTGAACCAGTAAAACAGAATGTCACAGCCACCAATTTATTTTCAGAGTCCATCTGGTTCAATATGGCTGCATGAACAGGGCGGAGTGGTTTCTGTCGGTCATAAAGAGTAAATGGAAGACAGACAGTAGCTGATGAGAAGAGAGAGGGAGGCTTTACTGTATGCAATCCCGCCGTTGAGTAAAATGGAAGACAATAACTTCAATGTAACAGAGCAATAAGGAGTGATTCCCCACAGGAGCCATTCTGACAACATGAGCTGTGATTTATGCCCAGGAATGTAATCAAGTCGGGCCAATAACATCCTCAGCAGAAGCATTTCTCCAAAGCTACATGGACATCACATTAAAGCATTTATGTATGATTTATAAATGACAGTTACTGTATAGACTGCAGGCTGCTAGAGCACTGAAGTAAGGATAAAAAGAAGTATTCCTGTTATAGTATAGTTTTATAGTTTTAGTTTCAAGTGCCTATCAAACTGCACACTCATTAACACACTTCTTTTCTATAAAGTTGTCAGTTTGCAGGACTAGATGAGTCAAGAGTCAAGTAGAGAGGAAGTGCAATCAGCTCTCGTCAGTACGGCTCTGGTGATTTGATGCATGTCATACTTAATTTGCACACACGGAGCCCTTGTTGTCAGTTGCCAGCTGTGAACTGGCAGCGTAGCACACCACCTTGACACAATATTACTCTGAAAATGTTTTCATTTTCTGAACATATCAAATATTTTCACATCCCTCTGATCACAGCGTCTAATGTAACAGTGTGATATGAGTGTGCATGTTGTCAGGGTGCTCGAGGCTAAAAAGGAAGCTTAAGTGAAATTCATTAAAAATGTAGGAGGCCCAGTTAAAGCTTGTTAGCCCATATTGACAGAGAAGCATTCACTGTCTAAAAATACGGACATACATCTTATACTTTACTTCTTTTACATTTATTAAAACTTAATAAACACTTTCTAGGGACAATTATTGAGCGGTATATACAGACATGATAGAGTTACCTGCGGACAGATATGGAGGGAGAGAGCAACAAACAAAGAAAGAGAGTACCTGTCTGACAAGAGTTTCACACATGGTGAATCTGTCTTCACTGCAGTGGCTTCAGTACCCAAGCTCAACTAGCATGAATGCAGTAGGATTCATTATATTGGACGGAATAATCATTTTTACATTACTTCCATTTTCATCGAAAGTAAAATGATCAAGGTGTGATTTTTCTGGAAGGACCTTTACCAAACAAACATCTCTTCAGCATCACAATTCTTCATTCAGAATGATATTTTGACACATTTTGCCTTTAAACAACATTGCAAATTCTAGAGACTTGGATATTGGATATTCTTTGATTTATTGTGCAGTTCTTATCTAGTTCTTATAAACAGCAATTATCAAAGGTGTAAATACTTATTAAGGATTATTTTAGAGTGCTAATACCTTGTCCATATTACTTAACATTACGAATGTAGGTTAAGTATTTAAAAAAAGAGTAATAGTAAGGAGTTTTCATCTGTTTACAATGCTATCAGATAATTAAACAGGGCATTATCAGCAGTTATTGACCTCTATGAATGGGTTGGGGCAAATAACTTCCTGGTTAGGTGTTATAAAGGACACATTAACATTAAATAAATGCACGGAAATGCAGGAGGCTAATGAGCTACAAGCAAAAACTCAAGCACTGGAAGTACTAAGTGTGAAGCACTGACATTAACTGACATTACTGCTAATAACATAAACTTGGACATGGGTTTGTCTGACCCATTCTCCTCTACTCACACCCAAACTTGGAGTGAGCTTTAGTGCTTCATACTGGAGAGGGCGTAGCTAACAATGCATATTAATATAGCAAGGGAGGTTACAAGGAGCAGGCCCCTACTTGCCATCCTCATAGGCTGATTACCACTGAAAAAGCCCATACAATCAATATCATCATTGTATTCATGAGCGATGCTACAGCTCAACTAAATCGTCTGATTACACCAAATGTTATCAGACGATGTGCAGTTCTGCATGAATATGATTGCAGCAGAGCAAGGAACTAGCGGTGAGGCAACTGCTAGCAACTGGCTAGTGCAGAAATGCTCTGCTTCAAATAAATGTAGTGGCGTAAAACGCTCATTGTGTACCTTACATACATCAAGTACCAATACCTCAAAACTGGATGTGAGCAAATGGACCTTCAACAGCTGTTCTCAGCTCCTACACTACTGGTTGTTCTGTAAAAACATGTTTATGTACTGTATCTACACTACTATCACTACTGTGGAAGAGATTTATCGCATGTACATGACAGGCCATCAGCAGAAATGAGTCACACACAAAAAAACACATCCTTTTCACATGATGCTCCTCCGCTCTGCATCTGGCAATCCAGTCAGAGCCATCTCCAGGTCATTAGTGACCATTCCCCTCCCTCTATCTACTGCTGATTACTGCCATAAGTGAAAATGATGCAAAGCAACACTCCCTCTGTCTGGATGTCTCTCTTCCTCTCCCTCTGTTTCTGTCTCTCTTATTACTGCCTCCTCCCTCTCCCATCTGTCTCTTTATGGTCGTTTCTAATGCAGCCTGGATACACAGCAGTAAATCAGTTGTGGTTGCTAAAAGGCCCCATCTTGAATATTATTCCTAAATATCTACATTCACACGGTAAGAAGCAGAGGTAGTGGGAAGGGGAAGCAGTGGAGAAGGATATTGATTAAAAGGCACACACAGTGTGGTCAGTAGCACGCTGTGTGAGCTCCTTTGTTTTCCAGGAAAGACTGCTTTGAAAAAAAACCCCACATCACTCAGGAGGTAAATAACACCAAATATTCATACTCGTTGGCATGGAGATAAGGTAAATGCATCTCAATCGTCACACACCCACAGTTGTCTGTTTGTCTCACTCATGGTTCTGAGGATGCTCAGTGCCTTATCTTTGTCTGTGATAGGTTTACACTTGTGATGTCACTATGGTCTGTGGTGGGTCAAATTATCATTTAAATTCAATCTTTGGGTGCCAGGATTAAGTTGCACCAACTAAAAGGATGGAGTCAAATTATGAAAAAAATTGGCAGTGAAAGAAATGAATGAAGCAGGTCGTGAACCTCTCACTGGCTGCACAGTCCTGCTCTGAGCTGGTGTCTGGATCAGCAGAAACAAGCAAAAAAAACAAGGAAAACCACACTACAGCAGAAAATAACAATGCATCCAAATTAAATCGCATTCACCATCTCTACTGACTCCTCTTCTCACCAGACACTGCCATAAAGTAAAAAGCAGTCCACCACTTTGACATAACACACCACTTTTTACAGTGACCTCTGTGTTTTCCTAAATTTAGCAGCTTTAGCGACAGATATTGTTGCTGCAGTACCAATCTCCACCTGAACAGTTACTCATGAGCTAGTTGGGCACTCTTTTACCAAAACAGGTAACATCACTAAAACCAAGAAGAAAAAATAAGAATTTTTGTGGAGATGAGAAAGCGGTCCTGCACAGGGCTCCAGGGCACGGCCTTGGTAGAAGTCTGCACTCTCTGAGCACCTTTCTACTTTAATATTTGCTTTTTTTTATCCAAAGACAAGTAGAGTGAGAGAAAATACCCTGTTTTATTCAGTCCACTTACAGCCACACAGAAGGAAGGGATGGTGTTTAGAAAAGGATAAAGGTTTTCTCTAAGAAAATATTCTTACTGCCAGTATGTTCCTTTATACCAACCAAGATACTACAAAAAACAAAACAAACATCACGTGTAAGTCATAAAACTAAGTTTGTCATATAAATGCTTCAATTACGACTTTTAGAATACAATAACTTTATATGTGACATCATCTGAATCTCTTTGGGCCAAGCTGTTGGCTTCAGGGGAAGAGATGCTGACGCTGAGTGGAAGGGCTGCACAACATAGAGCTCAGAATGAAGACATAAGATTAGACGTCGCCATATGTCCTTGTGGTTCCTGGTTTCTAAGATGTCATGTCCAGTTCATAGGAAGTATAGCAGACCTTCCTTCCAATCTGTTCCAGACAAACACTGAGAATCCTTTTTTATAATAATTAGGTACATTAGGTTTAGCTAGGTTTTCCAAGTAGACTCCATTACCAGTAATGTAACAAGTTCTGGTTCTTTGGTGGTGCTGTTGAAAAACCTTGACTGTCCATCTTGAAGGACAAACTTCCAGGTTGTCTTTGTAGGGGGAGGGTGGGCCGCTTCCTTTCCCATTTACACCACAGTATTAGCAGAGCTCTCTGGAGATTGGCTTGGAGTCACACAACACACAGCTCACCTGCCTCTCTCGGGACATTGAGCCTCGTTGAACAACAGCAAAAACTCGCAGCTACTTTTCTTCTCTCTTTCAAACCTTCTATCTTTGGAATAGATGCAGTGTGGGTCAGTGGAGGCGGGGAAAGGGATAGAAAGGTGTTGAGGTGAAGATTTAACAGTTATCATCTGGGGCTATTTATGTGCCACTGAGTTGGCTTTTCTATTTTTTGTCCCACCTATAGGATATTCAGTTCCTACTAGCAACAGGCTGTGGCCAATCACATTTGTGCAGGATTACCATTTGGTCTTTTGATATTTTCTGACCAGACGTAGTCATAACCAAGAGGGTGATTTCTGATAACTATGGTAATCTCTGCACCTTTTATGTGGCGCCAATTCCAGCTTTAAAAGTGCTTTTGACCAATAATGTGTTCCATGATGATGTGTTTTTTGCAATTATCATGTAGACATATTTCCATCATCAAGTGAGGGGTGTTTTAAACTCTACGGGTATTGGAAAATACTGCATGGGCACTAGCGCGTGGACCGAGATCTTTACTTAGTTACTGTTGAGAGACGACGTCTCTATCAACAGCAGACTGATTCATAGATCACATTTTTGATCATTTAGTTATGTATCTTTTGCTCTCCACACAGAAAGTTTACCTGTGTATTTAAAGGTGAATAGTCAATAATACCATAAATGGATGACAACCAGAAACTCGTACACTTCCTATACCAAGATCTCATCCCAGTGCCTTGATAATCCTAAAACAATCCCTGGTTTAATGTGCAGTTGGTGAAAGGAGAGCTTATCCAGGATATGGACCAGACTGGTGTCCCCTCAAAAATGTCAATGTAGCCCATTTGTACAGGTGGTAAAATACTAATCACATTTACATTTTAGACTGTCCTACACCGACATCTTGCTGACGTACTCACACTTTTTTCTAAGTTCTTATCAGGAAGGTTTTATACTTAACCTATATCACTGGTTTTGTAGTATAAATTCACAGGAACTGCAGCCTTTTTTACAACCATGAATCATATGTGTGTATATACCGCGAGACAACTTCGCTCCCATAACATAAGCTTACGTGTTCTTATGGGTGGTATTGACAAATGGTCTAAACTGTTGTTTAGGTTGAAGATTTTGTTTATGGGCATAAATAATAAACACACAAGCCAATCATTGGGATGTGTCAGCTTCACTGTAGAGATAAGTCTGATTAGAAAGTAAAAACTGCAGTTGGAGGTTGGTGGTGCAGGCTCACAACTACCATCATCCTGAAATTTGGTGGATGGCTGTAACGCACATTCAGCGCGGCTGGTACAGCTACTGCTACAACTGAGGCCAATTAATAGCAATGATACTCAGGTAAATATGTTCACAGTTATAACACAGTTCTTGACCCATTTATCTGACCTCCACATCAACTCCAACCTTTCCATTGTCATGTTCTTGAGTACAACAATCAGGGCAGAATATTTAGCTTGCACAAAACATATCTTAGAATCCAAAGAGAAGATTGCCATGAAGCTCAAATACAGACTTCATACGTGTCATCCAAACAGCCAGCCTTTGTGATGAGCACTGTTTTAGTGGTTATAGCTTCATGAGGCCTTGAGCTGTGAATGACAAACCAGGTCCGAGACCTGATTGATCTTTAACATCACCACTCTCACAGTGTTAACAGGCTTGTTCAGTCGCCCACCCGCTGAGTAGACATTTACCCCGTGGGCCTGCCTGATCTTATGGACCAATAAAGAGAAAGAGATGCTCATCCAGCAGATTACTCAAGAGATATCACAAATTCTCTGCTCCCACCTGCTTAAACCCAGGCGTCTCATCACCGTGGAGGCAATATTGACTTTGTGTAAATTGGTCAATTGTCAGATAACCTCCCATGTTGTCACGAGGGCTCAGCTGCAGAGCCAAAAGGTTGTGTTTTGCTGAAAAGATACAAGCTTTCCTTGCTTGCTTAATTTGCTTGGAAAAGAGATGGGATAATTATGGTGTTACAGAACATCGAATTAGCAGCAGGAAAACATTAGCACTCAAACTGCAATAATGGTAGTGCGGAGCTGAAAACGCCCACTGAATTAATGAGACTAAGGAAGACCTACTCGAGAAGATAATTTACACTGATACCTTGTAAAATAAAATCTCTGCTTGTTAATGGCAATAATGTTTCTCCGTCAGATTTAATGATTTGAAGAAATGAAGTGATAAACAAAATGTCACTGCAACTGAACTTGGCTACTGAATGTCTTGTCCTCGGTTTGATGGGTTAAACAAAACACATACCATGGTAAATTTTATGTTACACCCAAACAACCAACAGGGAAATTATTCACAGATACACCAAGCATCCCTAGACTCCCAGTCACCTCAATAGCTTAACAGCATAATGAGCCAACAGAGAAAAAAAGGAGCAGAGTGCAGGAGATGCTCTTGACACACAAACCTGTAACTGTAAAGCCTGCGCTCTGAAGAAAAGGAAGAGTTGGCAGCGCTTCATGAAGACTACTCATAAAGTTTCTGGGTAGTTGTTAGTCTGGTCAGCAGTGATGTTTGGTACCTCCCTGCCTTTACGGAGACCTGTACTAACACCTGTGCTCACCAACTGTCAGACAGCAGGCAGATCAGGCGATAGATCAGCTGTTATTCCTCAAGCTTCAACTTCCTCTGAAACCAAAAATTGTTTTCTTCCCACAAGTTAGAGTTTTGTTTATGCACTGATCAAACAGGTTAGCTTTCGGGGTGCAGATAGTGGTGTTTTCCTAACATTGGGTACATGTTTCCATTCTTTATGCTCAGCTAAGCTATTAACATTCTGACAACAAATCCATTCTTAGTACATCGGCTGTGTCCAAAATTATTTCCTTTCGCTATAGAGTGAACAGAAAATAGGGGACTACATAATGCACTCAACTCAAGGCGGTTTGGGACACCACTCTCTGCCGAGCCAGTTGCACAAAATTACGTCGCAATGATCAGCAGTTAATATGTAAATCATTAAGCCAGCCGGTAAGCCCCAATAACGTTTTTGTTTTTTTGACAGAATTTCTTCAAAGCCTTATCTATGTGGTCTTTTGCAAGAGTTTGCTTTTTGTGATTAACACTAGACAGTGGTGCCAGTGTGGTATGGGTCGCTCATCCTTAGAGGGAAATCAACTCTCATCTTGCCGTTTTGGTAACAATTTGCGGGTGGACAAAGTTATCGAATGTAACCGTCAGAAAAAGCAATAAGTGGAGATGGGCATCAGGTTTAATTCATCTCTGTTTGCATCTCCTCACCCATCTCTGTCAATGAGGAGGCAAAACGTTGCCTGGAGGAAGGCATGGCGGAATTAAACCTGGCCACAAAACAGTGTACGGGTGTTTGATTATGTGCTGAAGGACCTCTGTGCCTTCATAGATTTCACACAGGATGTCAGAAACTGTGGTGTCCTTTATTTTCACCAAGGTTTTGCTGGATCCTGCACTGCTGGTGACTACCCCCATGTCTGCCAATCAGAGCAGAGGACTCCGACATAAAAAAGGAAGAAGCATCCTGATGGACAAGTTCATCATACAAATGATGCACAAATTAAAGTAACTGATGGGATAGGCCAGAGGCCGGGTAATAAAGCAGCATTTATCAGATACGTTTATCAGCCCTGCAGTCTCAGCAGGCCTGACTGGTCTGATGCACTCAGGGGACAAAGCAGCATTTCAAGAACATTCAAGGCCTTGCCTTGGCAATTTCTTTTTTTATTCCTATTTATGCATACCTGAAGTTATTCAAGTACAAAATAAATCCAGTTTTTAGAGAAAATTTAATAGAAAAATAAATTATTCATTATTATTATTATTTATAATTATTAATTAATTAGAAAATTGTAGGTGCCCAGTATGCATTGGAGGTCGAATTTGGCAAGGATTAAGTTACAAGTTAAGTATTACTAGTTAAGTATCACTGACAAATAGATACAATAATATGTCCATAATCCAACATAGGCAGTATTGTGGCCAATTTAATTAGCCCCAATTGCAATAAGTCAGGGAATTATAAAGGGATAAAATATTAATGGTCTAAATTAAAAGCAAAAAGGTGCATAGTGGACACAGTGTTGTCCACAGACAGATAAGACTTTACTGGAACACATGGAGGGTTCAGTACAGTACATTGTGTTCCCTGGTTAGACAGTGGAACAGCTGTGTATTTATGACAAGTTAGTCCACTTCACCATCAGATGGTTATACAGAGATGCAGAAAATGAAAAAATTAAATGTCGAAAGGTTCAAATGTAATACTGTCAGCGAAGAATGAAGTGCGTCAGGTAATGTATACTGTTTGTTGTGGCAGCTAATACTTTGATCTCAGCCTCTCTTATCTCTTTTATTTTCCCTCCTCTCTGTTGTGCCCCTGCACCTCTCTGTGTGCGACTCCGTCGGTTATTCCACAGTGAGAGAGCTTACATGGGGGCCGGGGCGGGTGAACAAACAGAGCACCTCTCCAGTGAGGCGAGACGGAGAGAAAGACGAGGTGGTGAGGAGGAGGAGGCGGCGAGCGCTTCAGCAGCGGCAGCACCCTCCTGGTAGATCTAATGAGACAGAGGGGAAGAAAAACCGGAGGAGGAACGCTGTTTCTCTCACCGCACAGTGCAAACAAAACTCCCCACGCCCTCTGCTCTGCTAGGCCCGCAGCCGGAGGCAGCAGGCAGCGAGGAGGAGAGTTTCTCCGTGCCAGAATGCGCTCCATTACGCAGATGCTTGGGAACACCGCAAAAAAAGCCACTTTCCAGCCCTTTAAGGGGCCGGCGTTACGGCTCAGAAGAAAACAAGGGGGAGCCAATCCAGCCATTACTCCGGCAATATGAGCAAGTGGGGCCCACTTTGAGGTGCAGCTGCTACCCTTGCAGGTGACTCGCAGGGGAATAGAAGAGGGATGCTGCTGACTGGCTGAGACCCAGTTAGATAATGCAATATTCACAGTTTCATTCCCTGCTTTTGGATTAGAGGTCCTGGGGGATCAACACTGTGAAAGACGCCAATAAAATTGCAACACAGAGGTAGAAATCCTGTGGTCAAAGTAAAAGGAGAGAAGCTGTGCGCCGATCAGGATTTTTTTTTGTGACAGCGTGAAAGGACAAATGCCATCAAAAACAACGGAATCTAACAGTGGTGAGTGTTTTGCTCAGTTAAGTGTACTTAAAATGACCATGATAAAACATATAAAGAGCACAAAGAAACAGAGAGACAACTTTGAGACACAGAGACTCACATGACTATGCAGAGTGGTAAAATAATGAGGCGCACAAGAAACGACAGAGAAATAAAACAACCACAAAGAGACTCAGAACAACTACAGAGGGAAACAAATTGTGTCCATGGGGGAAAACAACATACAAAAAATAACTCCTTAAAGACCAAAACAACTACAATATAATACAACACAACAGAGACTCGAACTGACTTCAAAGAGATGCAAACTGCTGCGAACGGACTCAAAACAAACATTAATGGACAAAAATGATTACAAAGAGACATAAAACAACTACAAAAAGAGACAGAGTTCAATAGAAATGAAAAATCCAACATCCTGTATTACCTCCTACCTACCTAGTTGTTTTTTAAAAGCCTGTGGGATTGGTGGAGGAAGTACAGCTAATGCATGTCGGTGGACACTTTTAAAATATCATACCAACAGGGTTTTTCACCCTGGATTCCTGACACATAGTGTCGCAGAAATCTTTTTTTTTTTTTTTCAAATAAGAATTGCCATTTATAAAGAGACCTGCTTGCCATGGCATAACATAACCAAAAATATTAAGTATATATAACATTGCAAATCACAGCACATATTGTGAATTCATATTACTTTTGACTATGTTTTGAAAGGCCTAAACATGTCGTTATTTTGTTGCTGAATGATTGGTATCATCAGTACTGTGTTTCAGATTTGGAATGATCACAACGTGATGAAATATTGTCACAAATGTGACTAACAGGAAAATAAAAACACAGACAAAATGCACTGGATCAAACTAGATGTACAGAGAAAATATTGTTGCCTGTTGGTGCCCTAAGGGCTGGTAGATGAAAGTCAAACCATTTTACCTAATCATGGAGAAAAAACAGGCATGAGAAGGATCATAATGGAGGTGCAGAAAATATTCACTTCAAGTTGACATTTAAGGCTTATTTGATGTTTTTCATGGTCGTAGTTTCCATGTAAATAAGTGATTTTTTCCCCTCCTGAGCCTGAGAATTCTAGTTGGGAAGCAGGGCAGCTCTCTAGTGAGCGATGTTGCACTTCAGAAACATGCAAAATAAAAAAGTAACTTGTGTGCAGGTCTGCATCACAGGCACCAGTCACGTAAACATCCTGCAGGCTGAGTGTCATTCTGTCTTCTTTAAAAACCAACAAGTTCTTCATGATAAACGCTGACATTCTCTCTAGTGCTGCTGACTTCAGGCATGAGGATTCAAAGGTCTCTGTTATTTACTGTGAGTGGTGTAAACTTCACTAACCCAGCGTCCAGGTCTAAAGCTGAGCTTCTCACATACATCTTTTAACCATTCATCATTGATTTTTTCCAAATTCACTACACTTCAACAGCCAAACGTTTAGTTTCCAGTTTTTGGCATGGTGTGCTCCTTTCAGATCAAAAAGATCCATGACCGTCCCTCTGTGTTTTCTTTCTTTCTACAAAATGCACTTGTATTACCTGTATAATGACTGATGTTTGCCAGCAAACAACAAAGTGTTTGTAATTAGCTCTGGATTGAATCATGTGTGAAGAGGGAAACCTGCCAGTCTGCCACATCAGCTGTGGTGTAGTGCACTTCCTCTGCCTACAGGAAATGACAAGCATCACTTTCAGCCATGCTTGACTGGAACCTTGGCAGCCAAGTCAACAGAGACACAAGCTATGTGTGCATCAGTGTGTCTGTGTGTGTGTGTGTGTTTTGTTACTCAAGTTATTTCTGTGGGTTTTCAAGTGTCTATACATGTATGAGTGCTTGAATGTACTCCACATACACGTGTGTGCACATCAATTAATCACACGACAAATCAGCAATAAATGTGTGCTTTATTGTGTCTGTGTCCTTGCCAACCTTCCACTCAGCCAAATGAAGTCACGTTATTCTTCGAAAGCTTCTATATCATGAGCCATGCCTTCCTACCAGGGGCTGTGTGCCTTAACTGAAGCACATGATGTCAAAATGTGACTTTCTTGCCAAGAACCTGCCAAATACATGTCATCAGGATAATTGGTTGAGCCACTGCATGTGAAGCTATCTAGCTAGGAGCCATTTCTCTCAGCAGACATAAATAGGAATGATGGCAAAGGGACAGATGCAAGCCGGATTTGTTACATCCACAGTGTTACACTGAGTCACCTTGGCTTACTGTTGTCATAAATATGCATGAACTGGGGCTTGCCTGGTGGTTGGCGTGAGTTGTGATTAGTCAGTTTGTCAACTGTCTTTCCAAACATGCTAATGCTAATGTGACACGTGTCACATCGACATCAAATTATCGGCTCGAAACGATAATAAGCCATTTTTCCTCTGTGTCCTGGGGTTGAGGCACTAACCATGGACTGCCAGTATCATTTGTTGCATGCAAAGACAGTTTAGAAGAAGAGGACATAGCCTCCAGGTCTGAAAGGGGATGCAAATGCAGAAGAGCCTTGAAGCTGCATTCTATCTAACGGCCAGCAGGAGGTGAGTACATTGGTTCCCAAAAGAAGATCACTTGCTGAGAACCCTATGAGAACAGGCCGACACTTCTTTATGAAATACTACCTCAGTTAAAATTCATCAGTCTTGAATTGTGACTTGGGTGCAAAGACAAAACAAACAAACAAAAAAAAAACAAGTCACACCTGTGGGATGCTTTACGGCATTGCTACCTTGTGGTTGACAAGTCACTACCACAGCAACCTGTCAATAGGGATAGAGGTGTAGCAAAGCATAAATAGCTGTGTGTTTGGTTTATCTTAAAGTATGGAAATTTATGAGCTGGGACTTCTTACAGGGCATAGCCAGGATCCAGGTTCATCCAAATGCCCATATAGGTGGACGTACACAGTGTCCTCAGCTTCTCAATCAGATCCAACCTCTCACCAAATATATCCAAATGCCAAACATAAGGATTCAAAACACCAATAGGTGTTGTCATAGTAACTACGTCCACTTTGCAATAATTAATCAAACGCAATGTAATGAGTTTGATGGCCATGACTGGCAACTGAGAAGGAAATAGGTCTGGTGCTCACTGACTGCATTTACCTAACCAAGCCAACGGGATCCCTGTAGGTGGGGTCAAGAGCAAAAACGTCATCTTTCAGTGTAACACCCAGAAAAATGTGTTGTTAAGTGTGGATGGAGACAACTACATATGCAGGTTGTTGTGAGCTGACTGAAATATTTAACTTGTGTATTTCTTGAATCCAACTGAAACCAAACTGCAGGTTTTGTGCCGACTGGCAATTATGTCAACAAATTTATCAACACAGTGATGTTCTTTCCATTATCATCCCCTCAAAATATCTATATCTGAAAATAGTTGTACTATCCAATAATCATACAACTTCTTATCCTCATGTGCATGTCATCTTAAACCTATGTAGCTGAAAAGTTTGTTTTTATTCTGTATTTGGAGCAAACAGGTGATTATTCAGTGAACAAAGAGCTAACTGACAATGATTTCGATAACTGATTATGTAATTAATCAGTCAAAACTGTGTTTTATGGTGCTCTGATTTGCAGCTTCTCTTTTTTCCCCACTTCATTAGCTCTGAAATTAATATTTTTCACTACGTCCGTATGACATTTTAAGCAAGAAATGATGTGTCCGATGGAATAATTAGTGAATGATGGAAATAAACGTTGATTGCATCTACTTTGATTCTGTATTCCTGACCGCAACCCAATGTGAGCGTGAGCGGGAAGAGAAGAAGCCGACTGG
>JAOWBC010000711.1:18743882-18757688 GCA_028566105.1 Hypoplectrus providencianus
AATGATTCTGAAGAACTACAGTAGGTATTACAAATTGCCTGCCAGGATCGATGACTTCCCGTGGACATGATAGAAAGCATTTTACATCACTCTCTTGGCTTACTGAATAATGGCTACATTTCAAAATGTAAGAAACCACTTTTCTACACTCTCCCAGCTTTAAAAAGGATCTTACCCAAACGGATTCTCACAGTTTTGAGGGGAAAAACCTTCCTGTAGCAGATTAAAAAAGACTCCTATTGAGTGAGGTCTCTGAAATCAGAACAAATGTGAGACTCATTTAATCCCTTTCTGCTTGGATTTTTTTTAAATTTCAGTCACTGAGTCATGAGTCTCCAGTTTGTGTGAACACGACACTTACTGGCAAATGTTATAAACGATCTGGGGAAAAAAAAAAAGGTTTTCAAGGAGACTGCAGCCGGTCTCCTCATGTCACAGACACTGCGGTGCTCGGCGTGTGATTGGCCGTGTCTGGGTCCTCATCGGGGCACAGTGTTCCTGGGCTGGCCGGCTCAGTGTTCTATTGATTAGGCCTTTGGCAAGACTCGCAGATTTATTCTCTTATTAGGGGCTCCTAATGCCTGATCAGGACAGATTAAAGGTCTGCCACTGCCTGCAGCTACACTATCATTTAGATCCTTTCATTAGGATTGGATGTCTGTATCCACATCATTATCCCGAGGAGTGGAATTGTACAACAGGCAGAGAATACTGATACTGATTCTTAGCTAATTGGAAAAAGAGTAAGATATTGACTCATGTAATATAAGATGATTAATAGAGCAGAACTGATTCTTTTTTTAAATTTCAAACAAAGCAGCATTATTTATTTCCCCTCAAAACAGAGCCACAGTCACATATTCTCAGAGAGCACACTAAATTAGATTTTCTCGCCCGTATACGATCGATAAAAACCCCCACGGTCACTTTTGATTGATTACACAGCATTTATAAAATAATTTTCTTATCAATCATTCATACACTGATCAATAATGTCCAACTAATGTAGTGTTAACACCCATCTGTGGGCTTCTCCCTTACACATTTCTTATAGTCTTGCTGCTCAAAATTATGTTAAGGGCGAGCCTAAAATTGAAAATACATATTTTTCCTCTAACCTGAAGTGCATTGTTTTAGATGCTTAATGTTAGAGATATCAGCGATGTCAGGATCGATATATCACAATATCGTAGGTTCTTGCCAATATTCACCCCTATCCATTATATTCTTCTTTTTTGATACTGATACAATAAAAACTGGACAAAACTGGACAATGAAAAACCCATAACATTCAGAATACATGTTCACTATCACCATTTAATTTCTAGTTTTTGATAATATCCTTTCAAACTAAATGATTGGAAATATAACAAATTCTACAAGAATAAACATTTCTGTACATTAAGAGGAGGCATCCATCACTACAGCTGATTTCTCCAACATGCTGCCACTCACAACAAAACAATCTGGACTAATAAATCGCACTACATTTGAGATAACTGCTTTTAATTGTAGGGTGTACTTTCCTTTCCACCAAGGTATCATAACATCTTTTATACCATAGTTAACTGTAATAATGATCAGTAATTCCCTCTGTGGACTGCTCAGGACAAAGCAGATAGAGAGTGTAACACCCAGGTGTGCAGTCAAGTCTCTTTAATCCTCTTAACTCCACGTAGGGAGACTGAACATCTGAGGACACGTCTAAATGTCTCCTCCATCTTTTATCATCTTCCATCAGGACAATTTCTCCAAGGATCACATTTTGCTCATCCAGCGAGCCGAACAGGATGATCTGATTGATCCTGAATGGTGTGAGCTTGGCCCTGGACACCTTTAACCCCCCAACCCCCACATCCCCAATCCCCAATCCCGCAGGAGCATGTCGAGCACAAAGCAAACAGAGCGTCACACACATAATAACACACAGAAACCCCCGATCACACCCTGGCACATTATCTACTGTGGTTGCCTGGCAACCAAACAGAGTACACACATACACAACATAATGGTTAATTTGTATCCAGCTGTGTCAGCAGTGAGTAGCCAAAACGAGAGAGCTTCAGCTTTTAAAAAGGAAATAAAGATGATTTTTGACACAAGTATGTTCATATTTCTTCAAATTTATCATCTGCTTAAAAAATATATATTTTCTGACAGTGAGATTTTTTAAAAAAAACCCTTAGTACGACTGATAACACACGCATGTTTTTAACACATGAATGAGCCTCTTTAAAGGTTTTGAAGCGACCAGGATGCACGGTGCTGAACACACTGAGGTGTACCGTGTGGCGCTGAAAGCAGCCGCTGCGTCTTCCACATGAAAATAGTGGAATTCAAGTGTTTTGCTCGGAGCGACGCGCCTCTGTGTGATCTCAGCCTTATATTTAAAGAACGCCTTCTTTCATCTTCCTCACATGGATACTTCCGCTGTGTAGGTATTACAGGCCAACATTAAATCCAATCGCAGCTCCAAACACAATCTTCCCACTTAGTGCAAAAGAAAAAGAAAAGGCATCTCTGAACTCTGAACGTGCTTGCTCAGGAGCAAGTGGTTTAAATTGAAAGGAGTGTTGGCTTAAAATGCATGAAGTGTATTTTCAAATTTTAAGTTTAGTTAGAGAAGTAGTTTATCCCCACCTGCCCTCTTTGCTCTGTTGTTTTTCTCATCATGTATCATGTCAAACACTTGTGGTCACCGCTTCTCTGCAATCTTTGTTCCTGTCCTCATCCAATATCCACCATGATTCATGTGTTTATTTTTTCCATCCATTATCTTTAACCGCTTATCCTGTTTCCCGAAGCGTGGTTGTGGGGGGGTGTGGCTGGAGACACTGCCAGCTGACATTGTGTGAGAGGCGAGGTACACCCAGGACAGCTTTCATGTGTTTACTTTCTCAAATATTTACAGCACACATCCACTCTAAGCCTCATGCAGCGGCGTAATATCTATTTGCTCACAGATGAAACAAAGCAGGAGGAGCATTTATCAGCGTCCAGTGAACACGCGACAACTGCTTCTCATGCCGTGAAAGGGGACACCGGGACGTTTCATGAGCGGATTAATGGACGATATTTGTTGTGCTGTGACTTTTATCTAAGTAAAAGTCAAACCCCTGGTCCAGCAATGGGAGTTGGTGGTAGCAGGTGATCAGCATTGATCAGCACTGATGGAGCTGTACAAGCTGCACTGAGGTTCCTTATGAGGTGGTGGCTGTTGCGGAAGCCCTGGTTTGTAATTTCACCCTGCATCCAGTGGTGAAAACAGACTCAAGGGAGCGAGGACAAACTCAAACTCTGGTTCCTCTGCGTACGCTTACACAGAGCCAGTGTAAACAAAACGTTGTAAATGAACAAACCCTTTAGTAAGGACATTAGGCCAAAATAAATGTCAGGATGCAGCATCACATGAATAGGGTGTGGGTACTGTACTTCTCAGGTGGCCCTTCCAAAAATAGTTATAATTATATGTCTCAACTATCAAAAAAATGACAGCTGAAAAGTCCTGTCACAACCAAACACACTATTTATTTATTTTTATTTAATTCTTATGTTTTTATCTCTCCCTTATTACCACCACCTCATTGTTTTTTAAACATTTAATCGTGTTTTTATTTATTTTCTTACTAATATAATTTAAATTATGTATTAAATAATAATAATAATAATAATTATAATCATTATAATATTATTATTATTATTATTATTATTATTGTTGTTGTTGTTGTTATTACTATTATTTTTTTGTGTTATGTGTTTACTTATTTTGTTCCATCACAAATACACAAACAAAGTTTTCCACTGAGTATTTAATTACACTAATTTAAGTCAAGTAACTAACTGCCAGATATTATTATTATTTTAGTTTTGATAACTTGTTTGCTCAATCATCTACACATCTTTTTGTCTGCTTTGTGTGCCTTTTCTCTTTTCCTGTTGCCTTTATTGGCAATGCTGTTGTATTTGTGCAGTTTGTTTTTTTTTGCACTTTCAAAAAACATTAAGAGATAACACAAGAAACAAACAAATTATAAGCCACAAGTGCCTTTCTGGTGGATAATACAACAAAGAATGGACGTATCCCATTTGGACAGGGACCAGATGTGGTTAAATGAGAGTTAATGCGGCACTTTGGCACTAAATGCAAGTTAAATTATCATCAATTACGATGGAGGCAACATGACAAGCAAATCAGCATTTCACAATTATCTGATAATCTCCAGCAAGAAAACATGTGCCAGCTTGTGTGTCACAGAACTTCAACACAGAGATGAGTTTTTAATCATAATGGTCACAAGCTTTAAGCAGCTCCAGTAAAGAAAATGATTCCCGTCTCTTTGAGGAAATAAGGACATTTAAAAATGACCAATCCCTCAACAACAGACAGAGGAAACACATGAAAGATCATGAAAACGTCATGCTGCTCCTTTTGTTTGCTGTCTACAGTTAACAGCAGACATGGAGCTCCACACTGCCTTCCACACAAAGCTTCAGTGCCTCAGTACCTCTCAGAACAATTGCCCTGGCCGTTGCTCTGCCATTGACCTTTGAGGACTCCTTTCTGATCATATGAACCAAAGTCCATCACAAGTGCCTAAAGCCCCAGAGTCTGACAGCTTTCCAGTCAGCCAGCCACTCAGGTCCGAGCCACCCGAGAAGAACTATAAAAGCCTCTCACACAACTTTGTTGTCCACTTGGCTAATAAGTGTCAACATTTATTTATTTCTTAAACACACAGATGCAATACAAAACTTAACAATTAAAGTACTATCCATCTGCCATGCATACACTCAGATGGGAAGGCTTTCAAGTAGGGCTGAGCTGCATGGAGAGGGCTCCACACTTACTTTTTGCACTAAGAGCACTGGTGCTTCTTTTTTTCAAAGTTTTAGGAGCACCACTTAAATGGAGATGCAACTCAACACATTCATATTTTTCCCATTACCGATAAAAGCTTTGGAAATAAAAAGCCTGGACATTTAAAGAAATAACAATGGGCATAATGCAAGAACCACTCACAGACAGATTTATGCGCAAATGGTTTGTACAAATGACTTGACAGACATGACGAATTCACCAACTTTCTCTCATTTAGATTTTCCTCAGAGGAAAAAACACAATTTTTGAGGGTCAAGTTCTGTCATTAAAGTCTAATGGAATGTATATTTCATTATTCTGACTTCATATTAAGTTTAACACAAAAATGTTCTTGCATGAAGTCCACTGTGTTTTTTTTTTATATTAAATGAAAGACATAATGTAAAGTACTGCTTTAATAATCACATTTCTGTGGGGCAGCATCATGTTTAAATTGGAGGGGCCTTTCCCAAAATACATCCACAAAGCTGCAGCCATAAATTATATGGATAATGTGCTGAGCAGTAGTGTTAAAATGAAGGGCAGAAATGGAAAAGCCAAAGCAACATATGTCCCCTGTCCCCTCCTTTCACATCTTTAACCAGCCTGTGTTACTTGTTGAATAACTCGGAGATGCTTGTAGGCAGAAGCTCTAACTGGAAGTAGGTGATTCCACCACACTCTCTCTCAAGGCGCTCACAGATTCACACAAAAGAAACCACTCTCTCACTTGTGATTTCCATCTCAAGCTGACACCCAGCGGGCGAGAGACTCACCCCGTGAGGACGACCACGAAGTCCATTACATTCCAGCCGTTGCGGAGGTAGGAGCCTTTGTGAAATGCGAAGCCCAGGGCGATGATCTTAATGGCAGCCTCGAAACAGAATATTCCAATAAAGTAGGGCTCTGTGTCGTCCTACAGAAAGACAGAGAGAGGATGGGAGTGACAGGAGAAGATCTTTTTGTTAGAGGTCAGAGAGTGGTTAATGAAGCGTTCAGTAAAAACAGGGGAGGGGGGGGGTTAAGTAAAGAAAGAAAAGATGGCTACTTTCACTTCTTGCAGCAGCGTGAACAGAAGAGCAGGAAGTGGAGCCCTCTTCTTTGGATGAAAAGAGAGTAAACACAGTGAAAACAAATATTCACACTGAAGCAGCATGATCTAAGGGGCAAAGGCAAATCAATGGAGCCCCGGGCCTGCTCATTTAATGCATTCAAACACATTAAATGAACTATTTAACTGCTGCTGATGAGAGCAAATTTTGGGGAAGGGTTATTTCATTCATTTGTGCTTCATTGTTGCACAGAAGTAGTTGCCTGGGGCCGTGCAAAAAGCAGCAGAGGGGTTATCTGACTTATCAACTCAACAAGAGGGAGACTTGATTCAACCAGAAGGGCTTCTGTTGACATTTGGGTCAACCGGTGGGGTACCAGGGTTAGAGAAGAGCCACTGTGTCAAAAGAAAGGCACCTGTTCTCCGTTGAGGGGGGCATGGAATAGGAGTGCTTGGGCTGACCAGTGGGGCATCTGGGACCACCGCAGAGGCACTCACATCTCTCTTAACTTGTGTGACATAAGAGCAAAATAAAGCATGGAAGTGTAAGGGATTTAGAGCGAACAGAAGCACGAGTATTGAGCAGAAGTTCACTCAGGCACAAGAGAGGAATTTGAGTTCACAAAGAACTTGGGCAAAACAGAGCATGGACGTTGGGAGTAAACGTGGGACAAATATAGCCATTTAGAAGGAGAGTTGAACCAACCACAATCGATGCTTTGGCCTTTTCTTGGCCCAGTGGCTATTTTTGTTGACCCAGGTACCCTAAACAGGACCCAAATGTCCATGTACCCTTCTGGTTGGTACCCTTTTGGTTACACCAATCCTCAGCCAGAGATCCCTGCTCTCTTTTGCATGGGCCCACTTAACTTGACAATTTGACCCAAGTGAACCCAAACCCCCATCTTAGATTCGTCCCCATTCGATTTAAGGCAACTTGAAGGAACTTCCCTTTTATTTTGAGTTCAGAGGCGTCTGTTGTCAAAAATGTTTCCATTAGCACCTGACTGCTGTTGGAAAATCCTCATTTTACTGCAGGGGGGGTCTGACAGTCTGCCCACTCGGTCCCGATTCTTGTTCTTTGGTCATCATATAGAGCCATCAGTATTAAAGTTAAAAACATAAATTAAAAGTTCCTTGCAGTTTCTTGAAGTGAAGCTCAGTATTACACGGTTTCAAATGCATTCAATGAGCAAGTTTGAGAATCAGTTGAACCAGAGAGGTAAACCTTTGGCCTGTTATAGTGAAAGAATAGGATGAGCGGGCTCTCAGAATGAACACTTGCAGGATTCTTTGTCCGGTCAATGGGACCAAAGTGCAGTTGGCCAATCCAGTGCTCTATAGTGTTGAATCATGACAAAATGAATGAAGCATGGAACAACAGAACTATGTGGTACCTGGTCAACTAGAGGTGAGCTGGTGCTGCTTAAGTGCCCCTCTATAGAGTGAAACAAAATTATGCATTTGTGTTGGCTAACCCAGAAGTAGCGTGCATTAGTAGCATTTGTAGTAGCATAGAGAATTCCCTTTTTTGCATTGGATTGTATAACATTGCAGAAAATAAGCTGTGTGGCAAACATGTTTCTTATACTTCTGTTTTGTGAAACAGGAAAAATCTCAACAAATGAACACCACTTTTACTATGTTTGAAGCGGAGTTCCCATCTGCGTCAAGCGTGACGATGTACAAACCGAAAAATGAATTTCCAAAGCTTGTGTTAACCATGGACCTTATTTCAGGCATCTTACCAAAAACCAAGTTAAATCATCATTGGGTTTAAAGGGACAGACCCCAGGATGCTAGAATGCTAACTTTCCTCCTGGTTTAAGAACCCGTTCCTGTGGCGCTCTATTGTGAAATTAGGGCAAATTGAAATAACAGCATTAACCCAGTAGGGCAAAGGCATTCCTGTTTGGAAAGGCACTTTGGCACTGAGAGCATATGCACACAATACACATGACTGGACATGATTGATTTGGACACTCTGCGTTATTCCCTAAAAGTGTCACACAATCAACAGTGTTTGAGCATTTACACTGTGTGTCTAGCTTAACCCTGGGCTTCGCTGCAAGTGAGGGAGCTGGATCAGGCGTGTGTATGACATGACACTTTTTTCCTTAGCCTCCATTAATATCTGCAAGAGCCCGGGGCGATCTACAGGGCATGAGCAGAAGATATTTCACGCCTACACTAACCTCTCTCCCCCTCCATTTTTCTGCCTCGCTCCGAGCATACTACAACCTGACAGACAGTGTCCCCAACCCCCAGCATCATCCAGCCTGCAACATAAATAATCACGTAAAAGCAGTGTGACAGGCCTGAGCACTATGAGAAACGTGACCTTTTCTATAGCAGTGAACATCCAGAGATAATGTATGTTGAACAAGAGTTGCTGGATCAAGCGTGAAGGCTGCGGCAGTAAAATAATGACAGTTTGTTGTTGTTGAGAAGGAGATAAGCTGTTCCTGGCCAATAAGAGAAGCCGTAGGAGCCTGGAACATCTCAACAATGACAGGCGTTCAGTATATTCATTACGGCATGCTATATAAAGACAAAACAATTGAACGTCTTATGTAATGACGAGGCCAGAGGGCTGCCCGGATAAATGTCTGTACTTAGTGTGTTAACATCTATTATACATACATCTAAAATACTCCTAAATTATGAATACACTTGCCGGAGATGGTTGGGGAAATCCCTAAGGAATCGTAGCGCCAACAGCCAGCGATGGATCCGAAACACACTTCCTGAATAGCTTCTATCATCGCCTCCACTTACAGCACGCCTCCTATTCTGTTGACAGAGCTTCATAAATAATAGCTGATCCCTTGTTCTAATTAAAAGGCTTCTTGTTGTATTACATCCTCGAGGTGGAGGAGGCAGGGAAGAGGATGCTTGTTTTCTCCTTTGTGTGGCCACTCTAATCACTTTCTCAGGTGCTGAACACTTCCTTTTTGTCTTCTCAGTCGTGTCGTCCCCGCTGCTGAATTTGCATCGCATCAACTGGAGCAGGTGGTTGAATATGAGAGGAATTCATTGACTTTTGCGCATCAAGCTGTTGCTATTTGTAACACATTGTAGCTCTCTATTTAAAAAACACACTCCCCTGAGCTACAACACCCCCAAGAACACGAAAGGCAAAGTGCTGAACCATGAAGCTATCGAGTTTGTTTGGTTTTTTTACCCTGGTGCACAGGACGGGTGGTGCCTCTTGACCTCCTCGTGCAGCAGTTGCTTTGGTTTCTACCTGATAGTGGTTAACTTTGCCTTGTGACTGTTGCAGTTTAAATCTTTGTTTGCTGCTACAAACAATGTTAAATGGTTTGTTTCCCTGTGACTATCCTCTGTATCTGTCTGAGTGGCTGTTTGCTGGTGAAAAGTTTGTTTAAGAGGAAGTGCATGCAGAAGCACTTACCAGGCGTTCTGACATGGGGGTCTTGTCGCTTGCAGGTAGATGCTGCTCCAGGGCCAAGACGATGCAGTTGGCTATAATTGTAGCAAGGATCATGTACTCAAATGGAGTGAGAGAGTTAAGGAGCAACTGAAACAGAGACAGCATTCATTTCATTTCATTTCACAACTGAGTAACACATTATCTATCGCTTTAAAGAATATTTAAAGTCCCCTCTACATATTTTAAACTGTGTACATTTACTGTATCATCATTGTTTTAACACCATGTTTTTTTTAAAGAGTAAATACTTAGTTTGGTTAGTTTAAGATGGATCAAACCACACATAGTCTTTGTTATTGGTTTAGCCTGCAAATCCACGAGTCAAAGTTCACTACAGTTCAACTACACATGATGGTAAAATGCAAATTTTGCTTTGTAACTGGGAGCAAATGTATAATTTGCCACTTATGCCACACTGAATGGAAGCATACACAAGGAATTTTTTTTTAACCAACGTTCAACTTGCATATGCATGTCCAGACCTTAATGATGTTTGTAACTGTAGCTGACACAGCGTTAGTGGTTGTGGAATAACAATATCTTTTACAATGTTGCAGTGTTTCTGCAATGTGTAAAGATTCTTCAGGTCTGTGCTGGAGGTTTCAGGTTGCTTCTGTTTTTGGTTAGCTTTTTGAAGTAGTGATATACTTAATCATTAAAACAATGATTGACAAACATGATTCAAGTCAGTACAGACAATTCAGGGAGCGTAAATTAAAAATTGGAGTGGAGTGGGACTTTAAACACCTTCCTTTTAGCAGAACTAGGACCCAAGACCCAAGGTGGGAAAACCATCTTAGACTAATAAAGCAAGGTTGCCTCATGTCAAACATTAAATTATGCAGAAAAGAGAATTGCTGCTTTATGAAAAATGCGATGGAATAAAATTGTGTCATATTCTGTCCATCAAAGCATAAACCTTGCAACGGGCTGTGGTTAAAGGCTTTTGTAGGAAGAATGCATCCTATACATGCGCCCATGATCCTTCCAGATGGTTGACCATTTCCAACCATTTTCAATGGTTGGCTCATTCTGCAATCCATTTTCACTGGGTCATTGCCTGCGGGTCAGGGCCTATTGAGAGCTTGTGAATCGCAAGGGAATAGGGAGCTTATGACCATTAAAGCCAAGATGTAGAATTATTACCCATAAGAAACCCTGATTATGCAACCAGAACAGTGTTTTCATTGCAGGGAGTTATTAAAAAAAATAGCCAGTTTTACTGTTTCCGCTGTGATTTTCACTTTCCTGCAGGTTTTTCATTTTTCTTTTGGTCCCATGGAGAGGGAGGTTCAACTCATATCCACTCAGAGAGGTCACGGATAAACAGATAGCCATTGTTATTCTATTACACCTAATGTTGTTCTCACAGTGCAGATGCAGCTGTCTCCTTGCGTTTTTCACACAAGCTCTGGCTCCTAAGCCCGAGCTATTTCCACACTGAAATATATTCATTTACACAAGCCTTGTTTTCCCTATTTATATGTGGACAGGCTTGCGACTTAAAATCACTCCACCTGTTCTTTATTCAAAATCACCTGTTTCCACACTTGAGGTGCAATTCTGAAGAGAGCGAGTTGTCTCATTTCCAGGTTGTCAAATACTGACAGTAAGGGTTGGGTGTTTTACTGTCAATCAATACTTCACCTGTTACTGCATTAACTGCTTCAAGCCTCTATTATTTCCACACAAAAACCTGCTGGATTTTTGGAATAATCAATTGGCATTTTTAAAGGACTTTATGTGAAGAAAAAGTTTAATTTTTAGGTCTTAAATATCTGTTTTGTTTTTTGTTTGTTTTTTTGCTTCTCATAGAAATGTGAGAACCAAGATTATTTAAATTGTTCAGATCAAAGGATAAAAGACTTGTTATATTAAATAAAATTGCATTTATTGGGTGCTATTATGACTCTAATCTTACTTTAAGATTTTCACGCTGTTGCAGTCCTAATAAGTGGTTACGCTGAATAAAACGTATGCTTAAAAAAGCCATACTAAAAACATTAAACATTAAATCTTTTTTCGTACTGTATTCAACTGAAGATTTTGCATCCTATTTTTTGTACATTTTCCACAGCATTCCAACTTCGTGATTGTAACAGTTTCGGACACGCGCTGAATGATGTCACCCTGTGAGGATCTTTCTCTTATCTTAAGAGTAAAAAAGAAAATCAGGGTGACCATGACTCGCTTAAGTGAACATTATTTTGCAGCGTTGAAAGAGTTGCGTGGAGCGGTGAGCGTGGGCGCCTTCAGCACCATGGAGAGGGCTCCTCACTAAGACAACGAGGCGGAGCTGCAAGCCTGGACCAGCAGCTCTCCCTCTCCTCCAACAAGCTGCGCCTTTTCTTAAGAATCGCATGAGCTTAGATCAGTCAGAGTGCGCAGCCACATCTGACACTGCCCCTTTTACGCACGCAGCTTTTTTTTTTCTTTTTTTTTTTTTATTGACTTCTTGTTGCGTCGATCGATTGCGCTGTTTGATCGTTATTAACTGACGCTGGCGCTTCCTGGTAGACACTTTACAGCTGACGTTTTGACAAAAGAACTTATCAGTCGATGTGGACGCCGCGGGGCTCTAAACTGGGCTGGGGGACTAGAAAAGAGGCAGCACAATGGGCGGATGTGAAGTCTTTTCACTATTGAGAAAACATCTTTGTGTTATGTTGGACGCAGATAAGAAGCGGAGCGACAGGTGCAGGCAGCGTTGCGCGGAGGAGGAATAAAGAAAAAGTAGCTATTTCCACAGTGTGGGAAATAACTGCTCATTCAACAGTAACCTGAACCAAAGCGCAGAATATGATCCACATGAGCACATAAACACAACAGCTTGACAAACAGGCCCGCAGGCGGTGGTGTGTTCCTGCTTTTTTAAACCATCTGTGTGTGTGCAAACTACAAGATGCACCTGCTCAGGAAGGATATGGCCACTCTGTTATTCGCTTTGCATACTTCCTGATGAGATTGTCCTCGCGGAAGATGAAGAGGGAGCGGTTGACAGTGAGGCAGTTTTGTTTGACGGGGTTCGGGTTGTAAATGGCCATTGTCCGGGCTCTCTGGGCCATCGACTGCTTGTACACCCTCTGGCCACCCGGAGCGCCGCCACCACCCCGGGCTCCCCCTCTCCCGGCGCCCGGTCCGCCTCTCCCTCCGCCGCCTGCGCCTCCTCCATAGCGGGTGGGTAGATCTTCTGCGAAGCGAGCCATCCTGGAAACGCACAGATCCAAAAGGGTAAATCCAAACTGGTGTCAGTGGGAATAAAGGGGAGACGCATCACAACAAACACATCTCATCCAAAGCACAGCTTAGCGTTAGAGTGTAGAGAAAGAGCTGCGCTTGGAGAAGAAAACAAAAAAATAAGGTGGCCTCATAGAAAACCATGTTCTCGTGATCCTTCCCATTCGTTCATCATTGGGGAGAAATAAAAGTTGAAAGCAATAAAGCACTTGAGCTGTAAAAATGATTCACTTCTGTGAAGCTGTTGTAGCCATACCAGCCGGGTTCTGAGTGGAGGAAAAAAAAAAATCACGCTGAAATCAAACCCGATCACCCCGTCTCTGTCCAAAATCCTGCTGGCATCGTGTCAGCATCCAAAACACCAGTTGAAACGTTCAGGGTGTCAGTCAAATGAACCAGGGGCGTCAGAAAACACCGGAAATCCTCCCTTTTCCTTTTCCCAGCTGAAAGAAGAGAAAGCCACAATCCCACACGAGCAGTTGTCCTGTGATTTCTGTTTGATCGCTCCCTGTATGGGGGCTGAGGGCTATATAGCAAGTCCTCAGTGGAATAAGGAGAGCGCATGTGACCAGGATGGGCCTATCGCTGAGCGGAGCGCACAGACGCGCTCTCCGTCTGTTGGCTGGTTAGAAGAGAGACTGGAAAAGTTCACCAAAAGCCCTGCGGCTGGAAACATGAGCGCTAATCAATCTTTCTTTTATCGTCAACAAGGGAAAACATGTTTGATATACACAAGACAGCAGCCCATAAAAGGATCGCAATGCAAATAAAGATGTGGAACAGCTGACCAGGCTGAGCTCGAAATCCTGCAAAAAGCAGAGTGGTTTTGCAATGAGCTCACGATATGTGAATAAATAAAATGTGATAAGCATAAAGGATTATATTTATACCACATAAGAGCATCTTGTTTAATGGTGGCTGGGTGGGGCTGTCCAGATAACCCAGCACCAAGTCCTTTTTGTAACCAGAGCTAAAAAGAAAAAAGAGTGTTTGTTTTGCTTAGCTCCAATCACTGCAAGCATTCCTTGATTTACTGACCCATGTGACTGGCCCACTACAGCAGCAGCTACAGCCAGTACAGTCCTTCATGTGCTGAAGTCCAGCGTGGTCATTTTGATGGTGTATAACATATTTATATCAAATATTTGCATGGGGGGGAATGTAGATGATATTTTATGGAAGTGCTTCAATTCACATGATGGGAAA
>JAOWBC010000711.1:18762640-18782575 GCA_028566105.1 Hypoplectrus providencianus
TGGGAGTCTTCCTGCCTGTGGACTTACCTGCACCTTTACACTCATACACACAAATTCATATTAAAGCCTTGTTCTTTTTCTGGTAAAACCTGATTCTTGTATATGTTACTTGGGTTGCTAATAGCTACTGATACATTTTAAGCAGGGTTAGGCAAGTGGCAGCTCAGAAGCAACATGTGGCTGTACAGGCCTTCTGTGCAGTGGCTCCTGAGGATCCATTAGATAAACTACATGAAATGAAATTTTTTTCTTTACATTTTCATTCATCATTTGTGTAGACCACATCTATGACACATTGTGGTTTATTGCCATGTCACTGTATATTTGTCCACCTCTGCCTTTCTTTCAGTAACATAACGGTTCAGAACTGATTTTATGGATTTTGTACTAGCTTCACTCTGCCTTTGTAACAGCTCTAACCCTGCTGTCCTCTGCTACTGCTTTCTTTCTTTTTTTTGGTGACCCTCACCGCACTGTTGTCCTTCTGCAGCAATTTCATCTCACACAGGCACATCCCACTTACTGATGCTGAACTCCCTGAACCATCCCACTAATCACTGCAAACAAACACTCCAAAGCTGCTCTTATTAAAGATCAACAGGACCATCAGCAGTGCAGGGCCCCTTTCTAAATTACCTTTACAGTTTATACCAAAACAGCAGCTGTACACCATCTAGGTAATGTTTTTACTTCTTCTATATTTAATCACTGTCTCCCCCACCGATAGATCTTGGAGAGTTCGCAGTCTCTTCTGAGTGTCTTGAAGCAGGAGGCAGGAAACCTCAGTAAAGCCACAGAGCCCAGGAGGAAGGACCACTGATCACTGAACTCTGCTTCACCACAGCAGCACACCTGACTCTGCACTTTTTACTCCACTCTGGACCAATTGTACTACACTTGATTGATTTCTTGTAACCTCCTCGTTCTAATAAATGTTTCTTCTCAGTCCCATGACTCTTCCTTTTTGACTAAGCTGAAATGTTTTTTACAGGATGGAAATGACACGTTTACAGTATTTACATTTGTTCAAGTCTTCTATTTATTGAGCTTTCATTTGTACAAGTATGACATCACTTTATTTTTTTTTGTTTTATTTGCCCAAATCATGACAATAACTTTACAGTAAGCACATCTGCTGCGATGTAGATTTACAGACAAGGGGAAAGTAAAGATGGAACAAGATGGAGCTTCCACCACAGTGTCACTAGCGTGTGACCAACACAAACTGCTCACGTTGCAACAGGAGTGGACGGATGGGAAAACACCTCACAGGTGTGTTAAGACCATTAGTGGGGATTCCCACGATTCAAAGTGGGGACATCCTCTTTGGGGTTTTGGACATTGAAGGCAGCAGTTCCCACAGATGGATCCACAGGTGTGTCATGAGACCTCTAGCTCCACAGCAGATCCAGGTCAGGCTATCTATGAGCCACATTTAGCTAAAAGAACCATACCATGGTGTTTGAGGACTGTTTCATGTACCGAAACATGGAACAGTGTACACGAAACATTATTTTTTTGCAAAGTATGGTTTCAAGCTGCCATGGGTTTCCATTCATTTTCTCATGGTATGAAAATGCATTAGTTGCCTCTCTTGGGTTGTGTAATGCATCACAGAGAACATAAAGTCTATTGATTTTCATCTATCACATTATGGTTACCTTACATTATGAATGTGTTTGCTAATGAAATTTAAATGCAGATTAATTTAAGAGTCTGTGCACCTTATATGTCTTGTAATAAAATAAGAGATGCCAGGGCTACTGCATGGTGATTCAACCATAAAGTACATTTTCATACCACATGAAACTAAGTGGAAGCCAAAGGAAAGCTTGAATTGTTAAAAAAAAAATACATTCAGATTTTAAACCTGAATAACTTAGTTAAATGCCCTGTGACTAATTCTGATGAGAAACCTTGGAAAAATGACAAAACAATGAGAGCTTTCCTCAAAATAATGACTTAGTATTGTTTTAAAATGTTTTTAGTTATTGAGATACAAAATTATTCCTCTCTAGACATATTTTTTGAATAAAGACTTTTATTTAGCATTACTCAGTCATTATATCAAGAAACAGAATCAATAGTTTAATATTCTACATCATTAGTTTAAGAAACTTTGTCATGAATTAAAGTTTTCTTAAATTTCAGGGGGTTTGTTTTTATTTGTTTCCTTCCATACTCCAAAATGGCCAAAAACATGCAAAATCCCTGGTATGGTCCTTGAAATCTACTGTACATCATGAAGTGACACATCAGGCCACCTGGCCAGCAATAACGACTACAGAGAAGGATACAGGATACAGTTGGAGCCCTGGACCTGCGTGTAAACTACGTGGGCAACAGTTTGTGGTCACAGCGACAAGGCCGACAATCAAGACTTTTGTTGCAAGGCTGTGGCAGACAGATTAAAAAAGTGGACATTGCATTCATCGGCAGTGCATTCATCATGTGCAGTTGAAGAGTTTTATTCCAATACCTGCAGTCAAAAATAGTGGTATTCTGCCAACCAAGGGCTCAAACTTGTTACGAATCTACTGTGTCCAACATATAATCAAAGGTTGTGTAGTAACAGGTGTCAATAGTGGCTACTGTTTCGAAACAAAACCCTTCAACTAGACTTGTTCTTTTAAGTGCACACGACATCCTCTGTCGCCTTCTCTGTTCCTTCTCATGAGGTGCAAAACAAAGCTAAAAGCAAGACAGTGCAAAGACATTTAACATCCAAGACTCCAGACGAAACTAATCATTTCTAAATTCATCAGACAAAGACAAAATCTCCTAACAGCAAAATCCAACCGTGACGCTGAACACATCCCATCTGATTGGAGAAATGAAAGAACTGACAGGAGCAAGAAAGAAATCTTATGAAAATATGTTGGAAACTGTACAACAATACTGGCCAAAGGGTTGAAGAATGAGCGTGAGGCCTTTACAGCAACACTTTAATCACTTGGCATTATGAGTTTTAAAAAAAATCATCTGGAAACTTGGTGCATTTTTGTATATAAAACAATCTGAATAATAATAAAAAAAATCATTACATATTCTTTCAAACACACACAATCTTGCATTCGCTCTCACAAACATGCCATATTATGAATGATCATAATCGCCTTCATTACTGAGATGGACCGGCTTCTTTCTCTGTGGAATGTCAAAGTACATGAGGTCCGACTGGAAAACAACAACAAAAACAAAACATCCGGCTGGGGTCGTGTGCACCCACCCGGTTCCTTCCACACCAGCAAATTTGTCTTTACAAAAATGGTTTTTGTACATGAGCAGGTCTCAGACATGCAAACTTCAACTTTAAGCAGGAATAAATACACGAGAAGCCAGAAAAATGTGTCAGGAGGCCTAACAGCTGTCGATAAACATGACACAGAATTCTTAGAGGATATACAGAAACATTCTACAGGATGATGATTTAGTTTGTCACCAGCAATACGGACATACAGACATTATTGGCCAAGGTCACTTTTTGAAGCGTGTAATCAGAAATTCGTTGCTGCTGATTGACAGAAATCTTCCCTGGGGTGCATATTCTCCTCCCTCGTCACAAAGAAGGGAAGTGTGTTGAAGTTTGCTTGCTGTTTAAGGGACAGTTTGGATTTTTTAAAGTGTGGTTGTATGCGGTATTTATCCACAGTCAGTGTATTAGCTACAGTAGATGGCGGTTGGCAGGCTTCCAGTGTGGAGAAGCAGGCAGGAGTACTGACACAATGTTGCCTCTGCTGCAGCAGCTAAATTATTTTAGCCTACATAATTTAACAAATGATATGTTGTGGTATGCTGTATTTAGTAAACCTTGCTGTCAGACAGTCCTGCTTAAAGTTACACAGGAGGAAATCAAGCTGTGTTCTGTGTTCTCTCCAAACCCACCGGACTTCCTTCATAAAAACAGTAATTTGAACCCTGCATTACATAGGAGTTGCTGGTCTTCCACTGCCTTCGTCTGTTGGTTTGTTTGTGTTGTTGTGTCGCATTGGTGAAGTCAGACTAACCCTTTATGTCCAGTAACCACTACTTGACTTTAGACCAGATTTTCCCCAAATCTGTGTTAGCTTGGAGCTAGCTCCATGAGTGAAATGTTCCAATACGTTGGCCGATTCATCACTGACACATTCCAGGTATCTATTAGGCCAAATATCTGGATCTGTAAGGAGTCTGCAGCTAGTGAGGGTGCTCGACAGGTTAAGACAACGAATGAACTGAGTGATCTGATGCTGTGTCTTTGAGGAAGGAAAACCAGGCTATGGTGACTTGTGTCTGTGCAAAAGATTAAGGGAAGGTAGAAGACAAACACAGTGTCACACTAACCCCAACAAACTAACTGACAAAGGCAGTTGGAGACCAGCAACTGCTATTTTAAGAGGTTAAATTAATGTATTTCTCAATGGAGTCTGGTGGCTTTGAAGAAGGAACAGATGATGGTTAAGGTTCCCTTTCAGAAAGGGTTGTCTGAAATCTAAAAATACCATACACTGATAGTAATTTTTTAGGTGGCTAACATGTATTTAGCTGCTGCCTCTGTTGCTTATTCTCATTCTCAGTGCTCCAGCCTGCCTCTCCAAACTGAGGCTGCACCACTTTCTATCTACTGTAGATAACACACTGACTATAAATAAGTGCCTCATACAAGCCCACTACAACAAATCCAAACAATCCATTTAAGACTCTTATACTGAATGTCCAGCAGCTCCATTACAGCATAGTTTGCCAGATAACATACAAAAACTAAAAGGCATACAGAAGCTTTACAGTAAAAGAGGACCAACCGAGCTGTTGGCTGAAATCAACACATGCAGGTACAAAAACAAAAAAAAAAGACAAAAAAAACTACAATTGTGGCACCCTTTCACCATTTTTTTTGTATTTGTGTTTGAGTGTGCCAGCGATCTACACAAGCAGACGCGTCCTCCACGTCCTACCGACATGTTTCCATGCTAACACTGTTAACGTGGCAATACCTACACGTGGGCACTGGCGGCTTCCTGTTCTGTTAAGGAGTTTGGTCACTTAGTTTTTTAAGCTCCTTCGCTTGTCAACATCTCCCGAAAATAACCTGAAGCAAACGTTGGAGACTTGGAAGCAGAGAATCACAGCCAGCAAACATCATCCAGAGTCTGGAGAGGAAGGCGGACGCCTCTCTAGAATTTGACAATCGATTTGAATCTGTCTGATAATTTGTCAGTGAGGATGAAGAAGGAGGGAGGCTGACAGATCAACTGTCCTGGAGCGGCGGGGAAACACAGTCCAGCTGCTTAGTGGATTTATTTCATCAGATCAGGAGAAAAGTGAGAATCAAACACCGGCCACCTGGCAGGAAGCTGCTCTGCTCTGATATGCTGTTGATAACGTGGCGTGTGGTGGTTCCGTGGCAGGAAATCGCCGCAAAGAACAAACAAACAGATAAAATACTATGTTTCCTGTGTGACCAGGAAGATGTGCTTAGAAACGGCTGGAGTGTAGAGTTGGAGGCAGTTCGGGCCCAGGTGTGACAAACGGGACTGGGCTCTGGCTGCAGGCTGGTCCCACAGGTGTGATGCTACTGTACAGCTGATTGGTCCGGCTGATCAGAAATAAAGAGCGGGCTCGCTGCTGTAGTCGGACAGGGACGAGCTGTCTGCCGGTGTGAGCTGAGGACAAAAAGCAAAGTTTTAATCAAATTAAATCTAATGGCGTTATAAAGCTGACCTCTTGACCATCTTTGTCTTGTTCAAAGTTAAAAAATCTGCCATTTTTGTGGCAATATACTCCTATTCCAGGGGTCAGTCTGTCAAAAAGGCCACAAGTCACCTCTCAGAGGCTTTCAGAACATGGATTCATCTTTTCATAATACTAAACACAATCTGAGTCTGTCAGTCGCAAACAACACATTATGCTTTCGGTCCATTTGCATCTCAAAAATGCATCTCTTTATTCAGCAATTACTCTTGAAAACATGGAAAAATAGGATCCAGGTTGAAAAATACTAAATGATTCATTAAATACCATTTAAGACTTTTAAATATCCCTTTCTATACTAATAAGCACAACAAGTACTTCAACCAATTTAATGCCCAAAATCCCAAACTTTCCTTTTAAGAACATTTTTGCCTTCAAGTACACCTTAAAAAATACAAAAATAAGACATGAGTTTAAGGAATAAAACTGCAGACTTAGAGGCACAATCCATATAAATTATCCATCCAGAAGATGTAAAACTACCATTTCTATCTCTTAATATGTCTTTCACATATCATGGCACTTATATGTGTGACTGAAATGTCAGCACTGGGAGATGACTGGCTCACATGTAGAAACTGTAGACATTTGATGTATGTGATGCACGGGAGATTTCTCTCTCACCATAACTTCCTCAGTCATCTGTGTCTGCTGGGAAGCCTTGTCCTCCTGGTAAACGCTCTCCTCATGTTTGTGCTCCTGCCAGGCGCTGAAGTCCACAGAGTGCTTGGGAATGTAGCTGGAAAGGTCTGCAGACGATAAAAACACACATCATATGTAACTGAAATATTTATGACTGTTTCTCTTCATCGTTGCGACCATTGAACCTTCATTCTATTATTTTTACACATGGTAATGGTTTTGTACCTTTAACCAAAAAAGGTACGAGTTGATGGGAAATAGCACGATTCTATTATATTTTGTCTGACTGAATCTTGGAAGAAGTTAGAGAGGCAGAATGAAAACAACCTGCAGAATGCCACACATCAGTTACATGTAGTTCACACATCTTCCAGCAGAGGTCTCTGTCATCACACCTAATGTCTAATGACTCTGCTGCACATGCACCAATGGACACCAGGGTCCTAATAATGGTAAATTTAATGAAGAATGACAGGATCAAACAACTTTATAGTTTTGACACAAGAAAAAAAATGTCTCCTATGAATGCATCCTGTCCATACTAAAAATTCATACTATTTATTGATTCTGTGAAAGCTCGTAATCTCGTAATTTATCTCGTAAATTCACTTCTAGGCAAATTATTGGTTATATTGTACTCATACTCATATTTGTCAATCATTGTGCATCACTCCAGTTTTATGTACATTTTCTATGATTGTCCAATACAAAGTATGAATAGGAACTATCACTGAACTCTAAAGTTTAAGAAAAAGAGTTGGTGGATACATGAAGACCTTCAAAGAACACAACAGACTGTAATTAACTCTGAAGCCCTGTGACTCCACCTCACCTTAAACTATACATTAACAACTACACCAGGCATATGTTGGGGGTGGTTCTCTTATATGTAACCTATTGATAATAAATTGAATAAAATTCATAGTCTCTGTTCCCTTCTTTTAAGATCTGACCCACATCCACTGTAAACAATTTATGAGTGGCGGCATTTACACCAAAATTAGGTTTCTATTGCCTCCCGAATCTAAAATGTCCCTTAATGACATCATAAACTGACAGATTTTCTTGTTAAAATATGGACCAAATACAACTGGATATTTTTTGTTCACTACTTATTTCCACAATATTTCTCCCCATGGTTCCTGCATAAGGTCCTTGTGCCTCTCATCCACATTTAAGTACATTAGAAGAAGTTTTGCTGATGATCTCTCAAGCAATTGCACTGTTTTTACATTAAGTTGTTGATGCCAATCCTGCTTTTTGGGAATATTTTGGTTCTTGTTTATTTGGTCTCAACATTTCATATAAATGTCCTCATCGTAATATTTTTTTTTCCTCTATGAGCCTAATATAGACTTCTGACATTTGGAGTGCAACGTAAATTCACGTAATTATGATTTATATTTATTTCTGTTCAAAAAGGAAAGCTGGAGGGATGTCCAATATGGAAATGGTCTATCATCCCAGGACCAGGAGCTTTCTCAGTAAATGTAATAACAATCCTGCCAGAAAATATACATGTTTGTGATATTGATGTGATGGAATTTTGAAAGGCAAAGTTCAATTTGTGAGATTAACACTGTTGAATGTCACATGTGGTATTAACAGAACACTAGGCCATTTCCGATCAGATACGTTGTGGTACACTTAATTGTTGGATAGGAAGTCATTAAGATTTTAGCTTCACAGCACTAACACAATCATTGGATCATCATTTTTTGAGGACCATGAATATTCACAGAAATTTAAAAAAAAACTAGGCATCTAACATGCATGTTCATAACAAAAACAATTTCTCCACACATTTCATATTGTCTCACCGTTACTGTTGTTCGTGTGTGTGGGTGAACTGGTGAAACTGGGGCGGGGGATGTGGATGCGTCCCACCATGCTTGGCTGTTCGTCTGCCACCTTCCCGTCACGTTTCTCGTCCTCATCCTCCTCCCCGCTGTCCCACACGCTGCTCTCTGACGGATACTCGTACGTACTCTGGAGACTTGACTCGTTAAATGAGATCTTTAGCTGCAGAAGACACAAACAGCGAGAAAAACGGAGAATAAGTGATTATCTACTATCTCCAACACGTTACTGAACTGCTTTGATCTGGCAACATTGTTCTTTTTTGATAAAGTGTTTTCCCTAATTAATGCATTAAAATAGCACAGATAAACAACAAAAAAGAGAAAAAAACAGCTAAAGGGGTAAATGCCATTATTTTTCTATTTGTGTTGTAGATACATAGCGACACTAATTTCCCCTGCCTCCATATTTTTTTTCACTTTACTGGCACCATTCTAAAGAAATAAGACCAGTCGGCAGCCAAACTACATTTGGGCCAGTGTCTGTATAAAATTTGGAGCGAGTGTTTATTTAATTATTTATGTAGCTGGCTGCAAAATAAGAAAAGGAGACAATAAGGTATGGCAGTTTCCTGATGGGAACTATTGTTTTGATCAAATAATTTCCCCCCCAAAGGCCACTGTTCACAGCTTGACAATTTTCAGATCTCAGCTAAACACAGTTTTAACTGAAAATGATGCTCCCAAATCCCTTAACATTTTAGTGGCTTCAAACTTCACCTCATAACTATCTGTCAGACAAAATAATCTTATAAATTAAGGTTCATTTACAAGTGCTTTCCAGGACTTTCTACCACAGATGTACTTGATGTACAGAAGCATCATAAAATGACAAAAAAAATGAAAGAAATGTTAGAGTAAGAGAAGGGGGTAGCTCCAATTGATTTATCAGGAAAAAAAGAATTTCACATCAAAGACTGACGATATTCCCAGCACTGCCTGGGTCACATGACAACTAAACCATCTATACAAGAGATGTGGAACAGGAAATCAGATCCTGCCCTTAAGAGTAGCAATACCACAGTGTTGAAATACTGTAACATGGAAAGTCCTGCACGCCAATGGAAGTTCCATACTGTCCAAGTACAACATTGTTTGCATCAATACCTAACTTTAAATAAGTCATAATGCAGATTAGACATGACTATTTCAGATTAATATGTTATTGAATTATAATAATTGATGCCTTCATGTGTCCATCACATTATTTTTGAAGCTTGTGAAGGTGTCACCAATTTAAACTACTACTTTCTGCTGCGTAGCTAATGGTTATCAATAATGTTTGATTTAATCCATAATATCACATTGTAATCAATTTGTTCATTTTGTATTTAATCATCTGCTAGTTGATTTGTAACTTAAACTGAAATCAAATAGATATAGCAGTGTAAAAAATACTGGTAGTAGTAAATACATCTGAATTTCAGCAGAAGATGTAATTCTTCACATAATGTACATCAGAATTGCAATTATGTGCAGTATTTGTGTAAATGTGCTTTTCGCCATTACAATTTACCAAACTGCTGATTCAGGTTATGAGCGGCTGTAGAAAACAAGTTGAATTTTCAGTCCAAATGTGCTGTTTTATGAGAGTCCAAATGTATTTTTGTGCGCCTACAGCCCTTTTACTAATGAAATATTTATTTTTAGGAATGAAGTCGTAGATTAGTCGTACATTGCAGGCATCAGCCAAAGGTTACAAGTATCAACCATCTTGACATTCTAAAGCACAGATTGTAACACCACCCTTACATCACTCCTCTGCATTTTACGAGCGCAGTAAACATTAACAGGTTATTACTTCCTCATTGCTTTGTAATCAAACCACCTATACTAAACACAATCACGTGTCTCAGCCTTTTGCTCGTTCCTCTGCAGTAATGCCGATGTAGCTCCAGACCGAACAACCACCCCATCACTTATTCAACAGAGCTTTTAATTGGGCTTCTTGGAGAGCGGGCTGCAGTTTGTTTAGGCGCCTCCGTGGCTGCGTGCACTGTACTTTACGTGTCCTCTCACTGGGACAGGTGGCGGCCTTGCAGCAGCTCTTGGCCTGTGATTGATCGTCTAGGAGCGTTTGCTGTAAAACATGTCTGTTTGGCAACGCTTCAGTGGTCTGCAAACATGGATCCGTGCGGTGAGACGGGCCCTTTGCTGCACCGTGTAATCCAACATGAATGGCAACTGTGCCACCAGAGACTGGAGAGGTTTTAGCTGTCAGTCTGCACTTTTTCTCAAGGGAGACATCTCGCCACTTTAGAAGAACAATCTGACAGGCTCTCTGAGAAGTTAGTGAAACAATATCACTCTCAGGATATCATGAAGTAGCTTTTGTAACTTTCTCACAATGACTGAAGGAACACAAAGGGTCTCTGGCTAGTGGCCATTCATGAATTCTGGTCTCAAGTATTCAGGTTTATTTTTCTCCTGGGTTGCCAGACACCAATACACACACATAACACATAACAGCATGTTTGTCCATGTCTTCCCCGAGGCCGTCAGCTGATTGCTCTTAACGTATTGTACCTGGCTCCATCTACTCTGCAGGCCGTGATCTAAATCTGCTAATCTCCATCACAAGGCCACCAGCCAGCAACACCACCTCTGACTTGAGACCAGTCAGGGTTCACATTCAATTTCAAAATGTCATGATTGTTCCATGTCCTTTTTGATGTCTTAATGATCTATTTAATTATGGTGATGCTGGAGTAATAGCTTTTGGCAAAAATACGTGAGTAAGTGAGTCTGCACGTCATAGACTACACAAGGAAGTGCAATATGTTTTACTCAACTACCTGGGAATTAACACATTTCCTCACTTCCTCACAAACGTCATACAGTCCCAGCAAGGTCCTCAATTACTGGACTATTCTAGTCTCATCACAAGGGTAGAAAAATAACACAGCATCTTACTGTAGAAAAAGCAGTTTTAAATTTGAACAAAGTAGTAGCTATTGGTCTATCAAAGATTTAGCCTCTAAGGCCAATATTTCAGAGGTTGAGGAGCAGACAGTGAATATCTGAGTAACAGATTGTGGCTGAGGTGTTGCTCTTCCAATTTACACACTGATTACAGTGTGTAAATTTTGTAACCCACCAGCTATTTGTCTTCCTGATTCTGCATTCATATGTGTACATGCTTATGCTATGTGTATATGCTTTAATAGGTTCTGATATAATATAAGAATAAGGAGTTCACAGATTTAGAAGCAGGGCCTATAGATCTACAAATCTAAGACAACAGCCTAAAGTATAGGGACAAGGGTCTTCACATTACAAACTAATAGTATGCAGATTTAACAGATAAGGTTATAGAAAAAAGGTCAGGAGTCACATGATCACAGACAAGGGTCTATGGATTACTGATGAAGATTGCTCGATTTATGAGTGTCTATTGATTTAGGACAAAATCAAGAGGGCAGCCTATATATGATGAGGGCAGCAGGATGTAGATTCAGAATGACAGTATACAGATTATCTACGGATTCAGGACGAGTGTCAGTGTTCAGGACTTTAATGACATAAGTCCATACACTACTGATTAAGTATTTTGGACACAGACCCATAGATTGAGGGAAAGCATGTAAGGAAGACAGCCTTTAATAAATCCCAGATTTCTCTCCTCAAACTCACTGAAACATCGGAGAATTCGTGACTGATGAGGTTCAAGCGGTTGAAAATGCCCTACACTTATCTCAACTGGACCTAAAACCTAATTGTGTTATGATGATTTAATAGTTGCTGATATCTGATTTGGGCTGATATAAAAAAGTGTATTAAAATAGTTATATCTATTGAGATAGTGGTATCAGTAAGGAGGCTGGATTATTTGGATCACACATTTGTCTAAAGTGCCTCTCCAGTGATCGAGGAAGAATGCCAACAGAATCATTATCATTATCACTCCCACATACCACAACTACCAAAAACAGTCCTGCCCGCTGCCACCAGGACTAAGGAAAAGCTCCATCCTAAAGGCCATGAGACTGTTTATCCAGAGCTCATCACTTTGACATTGTCACTTTTTTTGTTTACTTATTGTTACTCTTACATTCAAGATTATTCACAGTTTATTCACTTTCCTATTACTGTCTATCACAAATATACTCAACAGCCACTTAATTAGTCTGACCATTCTCCTCTGACCTCTGGCATCAACAAGGCATCAAGGCTCTCTGGATATTTTCTCTTTTTCAGACCATTTTCTTGGTTGTGTGTGTGTGTGTGTCTATTTAATTGCATTTAACCTCTTTAACTGTTAATCTTACATAGGGGAGATGGTGGGGTTTAATTCTGTCTTGTTCTAAATGCTCTTAAATATTTGATGTTTAAAATTCAAAGTTTGGACTGTAATTGTTACCTTATTAAGTTAAAGCTATCATACTTTATCTCTATATTTTATCTTTGCACTATTTTATGTCTTTTTTTCTTGAACTTGCATTACTTTATGAAACACATTTAATGAGTATTATGTAAGGGGGGCCTGAGATCTGAGATTTTCATTATCAGCGATGCTTCTCTGCAATTGCTGTGCATATAATAGATAACTTGTAACTTGAGGAGGCAGTGTGGAGTAGAACGAGAGTTCAGAGAACAGTCTGTGAACCCTGTGACCCTCTACTACCGTAACCTTTAAGCCAATTACTCACTAATGTTGGGCTACGTAAAGCTGAGCGCTCTAACGTTTGTTATTTCTACCCACAACGTCACAGTGCTCAGCTACATCAATTTTTTTTAGATTTTACATTTTGCTGCTTTAAGTTTCTTAGGTAACAGATTTAAATATACACTACCATTGTCTTTTGTTGATTGGACCATGAAGCCAGACATATCCATAGTTCAGAGATAAACATTTGTTCTTTGAGAAAATAACAACTGAAGATAAATGTGATGGTGTGTGATGAGAGAGAACCTGTCTAAGTTCCCTTCATCCGCTAAATTTTCATGAGAAAACACAGATGATAAGTTTTACTCCTCTGCAGTTTCACAGGATTTTCCCCTCCTTCCCTCTAGTCAGACTAAATTTCAACATTAGTATTCAGTCACTGAAACAGTAAAATCCACAAAAAAGTATCAAATACTCTGTATAGATACAGGCTCACTCTATGTAACACTTTTTAAAATGGTTTTCAGTCCCAAGCGTCGACTATTTTTAGCCCCAAAACCTCCTTTTTTCGTTCCTGTGTTCAATCTTACACCATAGAGAGTGTTTCCTTGCTAAACGGGCATCCTGTCTTAGAGGAAGTCTCTGGATGCCAAACCCGAGTCTATCAATAAATCAGGCTAGCCGCTGGGCTCGCTTCCTCTTTCACTGTCTTTCACTTTTCTTTTTGTCTCTTCTCACATGAGACTCTTGTTAGAGGAGACTCCTCTGCAGTGCCTCAGTCGATGTCCTCTCTCTGACTTTACATCTGAGCTGCTTAGCTGCAGCATAGGGCCAACTTTGAGGAAAAAGAAAGAGAAGTGAAAAATTGGGGGTAACAGAACTGTAATCTTTATATATCCCAGTCTGCTGCTGCTCGCGTTTGAGCTTCAGTTGTGGCTCTTTTTCATCTCTGTGATGAAAGCCTGCATCATGGAGGCAGAAGTGATTCGTCTTCTGTCCTCGGGCTGTGGGACGGGCCAACAGGGGCCAGATTCAGCCCTCCTGTCCTTCTTATTCACCACAGGAGGCTCAGACAGGACGCTGCGGCATTGACAAGCCACCAACAACTGACTAATTAGTCTGGTTTTGTTTTATATTCATCAAAGGCTGACTGTGTACTGCAGTATGTGTGTGCATGTAAGGAGCTGATGCCTTGTGTTAGCTCGTTAAAAAAAATTATTATCTCTCTCTTTTTTTAAAGGAAATGTAGCTTGATTTGGAAACAGCACAGGAAAATCCCTCTCACTATGTGACCTCCAACTCCTCTATCTCACATTTTAATGAAACTTGTTGGGATGGTGGAGCATTGGCTAGAAAAAACCTGTTACATTTTGTTTCAGATCCAAATCATGTGGTGGACGCACAAATTGAAATTTCATTTTGTTAACATTAACAAATACAGCATTTATGTTGTACTCATTCAGAATAACAAAGACTCTCTTGTGGTCATGTAAATATTGAAAACAAGTCTCAACACATTTTGGAATGTCCGTTATGTTTCCACATCACTACTTATAGCTCATGAAAATACAGAAGTGGGATTGACTTCCCAACATTTGAAATTGGACCATCCGATTAGCATGTGAATGCTACATATGTGAAGCTCTTTTCGCTTTAAGTTCCATTCTAGTTTCAATACATGTACCATATTGGTGCATTGCAGTATGTATTTATATCCTTTACTGAAGTAAAAGTACCAATTGCTCACTTGTACTACAAATTAAAAGGGGTGCACTGAAAATGTGTCTTAAGTATAGAAGTATATTCAGGAAATCAAGATCAAGAACGAAAAAAGTAACAGTAGCCAATGTCTGTATATATTACATGCATTCCTTACTGACAAAAACTGCAAATCAAATTGCATTTAAAATGTAACTTCTTTGAACATAATATCATAAATTCAAAGTGAAAAAGAATTAAGGAAATGGAAAGGCCCTTTCAAAACAAAACTACAGAAAGAAAGAAATCCTTGTGACTGTATTCAGGGAGCGAGGAGAATCACTTCGGCTGTGTGAAAGATTTTTTTACTGGCTTTGAAAAGAAAAAAAAACAAGAGGGTTTTTGAAGCTGTATACAAAATAAAATGACTTGTTAGAGCTGCAGTGTTCTGCTGCAGCAGTAAGTTCAACACCACCAGACTCAGACATGAGCAGGGAAAGACGCTGAGCTTAGTAAATAATACTTACACCACAAGTTCCTTTTACTATAGTTTCATCAGCTCATTTTTTTGTCATTTGCATGTTGAGCATAACATGCAGAAGGACATGGGGAAGACAGACAAAGCAAGCGAGTGGGGAAGAAGAGAGTCGGCAGATGAGATTATGGCTTTATGATTGTGCCTTGGCCAATAGGCGACATGGGAGCAGAGCCAGGAAATTTTTTCCAGGCCACCCAGCATGGCATGTCCTCGTTTGGTGAAAATTGGTTCCTACTGAATGGACACACACATGCACACACACAAACAGAGGACAGGCTCCCTGGCAGTGCTGATCACATTGGACTCCAAAGCTATGATACAATATCGCAACTACTGCAACAACTGAGGGTGTAGCACCATGTTTGCTTTTACATGACGTGTGTCTGACTGCATATATTCATAATGTGTTTCTATATTTATCTCAGTGGGGCCAGGTGGCAAAAGGCGTGGAGTAGATGATCATATTGGTATTGGGTGTGCACCTGTTCAAATACAGCATAAAGCATTGGATGCCTTCAATGCAACAAAAACCGACGTCATCAACATGTCTCCCATCACTGTATCCAATGTGGCATGTTTAAGTCCTTTAAAAACAACTACCTGCTGGCAGAGGACTGACCAGGTGATTAGAGCTAATCGCAAGCCATGTAGATAATATTAGAACAGCACCACAATGAACCGGCTGAGGGGTTTAACCGCAGCTGCATTAGCAGCTGAAGAGACGGATAATGAAGCCTACATGTACTCAAATAAAGTATGGTGTACCTCCCCACCAGGCTGGCAAATTGGTATTACTACTGTGAACCATAGGACCCAATTTGTGGAGGATATTCACATTACATTACCAAAGTCTGCTCTTTCTTTAACCGATTGTTTATTGTGACCTAAATTTAAGAAAACCCTTCAATTAAATGTCTTTTTACAGCTGCACCAATACCAGAGAGGAAGGCATGACTTGAAAGGGGGAAGTTGTTTTTGGTTTACTTTAAATCATGGAAGCTAAATTTGACTTTGCATGGCACAGTCAGGAGCCAGCTACAGCCATGTGGCTACAGTAGGTGGGTGTTTTTACTCTCCTTCAAATATGGTCAATTCTGTGTTCCAAAAATGGTGATGGCAAAATTGCCAAACTTGAGGCTTCAAAACCAACTAATAGGTCCCAGTATTTATGTTCACGTCCTTTAGACAGTCTGCAATAGAAAGCAATTTCAATAAAAACAATTACAATGTGTGCATGTAAGAAAGAATTCACAATAATTATTATTTTATTTTTACAACATAAAGTCTGAAACTACTACAGAAAGGCCACCAATGGTGGATAAACTTTGAAGACCCTGTCCAAGTGTGATGACTGAGATACTTTCTTAATACTGAATCAGAAACAATAACTTATAGAATGAAAAACAAATGCTTTTTTTGTTATTAACTGTAATAATGCAGATAATGATGACACAACACTTTAAGCTCAAAACCCTCTTCTGCTATAAGAAGAATGAGGTTCTCTCTGTTTTATAGAGCCCAGACTTTTAAATAATTACCTTCTGTTTGTGTAACAGTGATCACACCAGTAAGCACATTCTTCACAGTAATTATGAGTAATTCTGCTGAATGACAACAGCTGCCAATAAAACACACCTTAGTAGCAGATTGCCTTCAAAAAGCTAATAATAGCAAGATAAAAACAAACAACTTGTTGGATGCTGTGATTGAATCCTGCAATGTCCAGCAAACATCAGAGCTTCAGGCTATCAGACACCCAAAATATATCAAGGAAAGGTCAGCACTCATTGACCTAAAGCCACAGTCCAATACTGACCCTGCAGTGATGACCCATGCAGTAAATTCATGTCAATATGTACATGGTCTTGTGTAGGTGTTTTTTCCCATCAAATCTAAGGTTAAATCAGCTTGGTGTTTATGTGAAAATGTATCTATTGCTACAACCATCAATGATCACATTGCTGATATAACTGGAAAGTCGTTTTCGGGTGTAGGTGGTTTGCTGCTTGCAGATCTGGCTGGTGGCGTGGGCAGCAAGTGGTGCAAAATGTGAAAATCTGTGTTTACACTGCCATGTCTCAAGACTGTGTGAGTCACTGCTGTAATAGTATGCCCTTTGTAGCCTTGTGTGAGTGTGAGCGTGTGTGTTTAAGTCTCCCTGTGCTATCAGGGCTGGATTATCTGAGTGATAAGCAATGGAAGGAAGGGGAGACACATTACAAAAATGTATTTACCCCCCTAACAGAAACTAGTGATGCTTTCTTAACAATATTTTGTTCCATCCAAGAATTTTATGCTGATAAGACTAAGCTTGCTCTTTTATATAACTACACACATTGTATGTAAAGTGATACCAGCAGGGTGGAGATCGAAACCTATCAGCAGTCCACACACTCATTGTGAGAGCATTTAGGGCGTTTAATACAGAAAAAGCTAACTGCTACACTGGGGAATAAAAGTGTGGATGGTCGGGTGTGTCTGAAAAAAGCCACAATATGGACAAAAGGACACGCTCAGATCCCATACTGGATCAGGAAAAGAAAGATTCTGTGGGGTCTAGGTTCTAGACACTATTAATAGGGGTGAGCCAAAGCCAAAGTCTTCCATCACAATAGGCCCTTTTTTGGTGCGTTCCAAAAAAGTCCCTCTATATTGCCATAAAGATCTGTGCCCGCTTTTCATCTTTCATATTGATTCAGGGAAGGCGTGATATTCGGGATGATTCATGCAGTCCAGCCTCACAGAATGAGGTGGGAGCGTAGTGGGAGGAGAAGTTAGTAACAAACAGCAGTAGCGGTGCGAAGAGTAGCACAATGCTAACCGGCTGTACAGTTAGCACTGTAGCAGGACAGGTATGTATGTGCTGCAGCAACATGATTACAGTTAGCGGAGCCTGTTGGATTCCAACAAGCACTGGACACTGTGTACATTTAGTGATGCCTGTTTGTTTATAATAATCGGCGGACATGTTTTGTACAGTTAGCATCGATATCAGCAGTGCATTCAAATAATAACGAGTGCGGTTTCTGGTTTTAAGTGTAACATGATTTGATTACTGTCAGACTCAGTGGGAGGTGTGTTTCTGCTGAAACATCATGTATGTTAAAGCTTTGCCTTTGCATTTTCATAGTGATCCCGCTTCCAACAATCCCGCCCTCTTTACACCTCTGTTACTACTTCTGAGACTAAAATATAGCAGCTTGAAATGAGAGTATGAAAAGGCCTACTGTAAAATAAACTTTTGTATCACAGTTACAGTATTTATCACAAAAGAGTAGGCCTACTTTAATTAAATTTCCACATGGTATATACCTTTATATTGGCCAACCATAATAGCAAAAACATGTTTTTTAAATTTAAATTGATATCATCTTCACCTTTAGGAAGTGAAGACCTAATGGGTGTGTGTGTGCTTAGCTTTGCAGTCAGTTTGATTTAGGGCAAAGATAAAGCTAATGTTTGAACTTTAGGATGGAGATGAGTCAATGATCACCACAGTGTCAAGACAGCACAAACCTGCCACGTACCAAATAAAGATAATGAATTATAATACTTCTTTTTGCAATACATAAATGACGCACTGGTGCCAAATAACAATATTTTATTAAAACACTGAGGCAGTATAATTGGTCATGTATGGACAGCTGAAACAAAACTAATTGACCATGCTAGCACTTATAGCAAGGCAGTGGAGTGGCTGTTAAGAGCCCAGATCCTCCTGGGTCGAGGGGAGTTTGACTCCATGATACCATATCAATCTCAAAAGCCCAGTTCTGACCTGGTTAGAATAAGATGGTAAATGGAAGTGAACAAATGAAAACAGAAACATGTTTTGAGAGGTTTTCAACCCTGCACTGAAATAACTGACCTTGGCTTCTCACTGGGCCTCATGAAAACACACCAGTCCTCTCCTAAACATCAGAGGGATGTTTGGGCCTCCACCCACAGAAAGACTAAATCTGGTTTACTGATTACAGATCATGCTAACCAAAAAAACCATTTAAACCTCTTTATTAGACAATGTATCAATTTTTGTCAGGGTCCTCATCCAATCAAAATGCTCCTTATGACCACTGCGTATCCACCAATTACAACATCTCCAACATCAGCACTGATGTAACAATGTGTGATGTGTGTGTGAGACAGAGAGCATGTGTATCCTTATCCTGAGATCCTAATGCAGGATAGAATGGCCCTGACTCGTGTTGCCCTGGCGACAGGCGCCATGGATATGTGACAAAGGGAAACGGGAGAGTGGAAGTAGAGACAGACAGTCAGAGAGAGACAACTATGGCAGTGAGACAGACAGCTTTGATCATGTTAACAGAAAGCAAATTAGTATCAATGATTCATTTGATGACGCAGTCTGCACATAGAAAACAGAAATATGATTTACATGCTGCATGTCTCAGGCCTGGGAAGAACACTTGTTAACCACCAAAACAGTCGTGTCCTGTATTTGACACACAGCCTCCATGGAAAGGGTATTTGAATAAAATTTACATTAAGCACAAAAAGGACATACAGCCCCAGAGTCCCAACAGTGTTCTGCATTTTTAATCGGCTCAGGAGAAAAGGATGTATTCTTCACTATTCAAGACAGCCAGGCTAATGATTTTACCATTTAATTACCAATACAAGCAAACAAATCGATCCATGTCACAGCAGAGGATGGGAGAGACACGAAAGCTTTAAATGTCAGCGACTTCCACCTGCCTCTGTCATCCGCCCACTCCGTTTCTTTTTATAAACTTTCAAAAAGCCCCGTCTGTTAACGTCCTCCGCTTTTAGCCTTCTTCATCTTCTTACTCATGCACTCTAAAGACACACACACACACACACACACACACACACACACACAC